>JAEANM010025484.1:0-10932 GCA_017656035.1 Myanophis thanlyinensis | reverse complement strand
GATAGATAGATTCCTCTCCCTCTCCCCCTCCCTTCCCTCTCTGAATATGTTTGCTATATTCTTCATAATTATAACAGCTAGAAATTTACACATTTAAAACAAATGTTGATGTTTTCAGGACTCTGAGATAAACAATGGCATTCAACAGATGAAATAGAATTGTTATGGCATGTTCTAGTTTAGGTTTTATTTAAATTTTCTCAAGCATATCTAATTCTTCTAATACTTTCCCATAATTCAGACCCTTTAAGCCTTGCAGTCATTACTATAATATCTACCATTTATCATTTCACTTCAAAACAGAAATCTCCTCACACACATAGGCTCTTTTTTACTTGCCAATTCTGTTCTTTTCCACTTGATAAATATTGTTTCCCTAGTTCATGGTGTGAATGGGACCAAGGTTTGTTTCAATGATTTCAGGTTCCAGAATGCTTTATCACATTCAAACATCTTTGTTTGCACAATATAATCCCTAGTTGTTGTACAGACTTTCAGAGATCATGAGGCAACTTGTATGAGTTGGCTGATTCAGCAAGCCTTGAAGATAAAACATATGCATTTGCGTACCTTCATTCTGACATCTAGAGTTTCAAAAAAGAAAATAGCAAAGCACCAATATCCAATGATGTCTTTCTTAATGGAAGAAGATATTGGAGTTCCACAATATAGGACATTAAACTCTCCAAAATGTAAGACATTGTGCTATAGTGCTGTAACTTGAATCAGAATAATTTATGCTACAGTGAAACCACAACACCAAGATATTTGTTTCAACTTGCTTGATAATTGGAATAGGAAAAGAGGGAGAGTGGAAGAGAAGAGAGTGGTGGAAAGGGAGAGGGAGAATTTTTGTGATATTTTTACAATCTTTCAGGCCACTTCTACAATCTTGTGAGACTTCATGATCTCACCAGATTTTGGCTTGAGTAAACGGACAGGTCATTGTGTAATTTCACATGATAGGAAAGATTGCTGATTTTTGGTATATGGCTAATCGTATGCCTCTCACACACATTCTGATCTGATTTTGCTCACACACAAACATTAACTAGTTTGGAAAAACACCAATTGTCATACTCAATTCTTAAGTCATCAAAGGGTTCAAATACTTCAGAGTGCAAATATACCTTTTAGAGTAGGCAGCCAGTGAATCTGATGCACAGATGATGTGTGAGTTGCTTGGCCTGAGAAGACATTTTTAATTATTGGTTATTTTATGTTATTTTAAGATTTTTTTTTCCCTTTCAATTTAATTGTATACAATTCTCAGAGATTGCCTGAACAAATCTCTGCAATTTTCTTGGCAAAGTTTTTCAGAAATGGTTTGCCATTGCCTCCTTCCTAAGGCTTACAAAAAGTGATTGTCTCAAGGTCATCCAGACTGCTTTGTCCCTAACGTAGGACTAGAACT
The DNA here is from genome assembly GCA_017656035.1 of Myanophis thanlyinensis. Taxonomy (NCBI): domain Eukaryota; kingdom Metazoa; phylum Chordata; class Lepidosauria; order Squamata; family Homalopsidae; genus Myanophis; species Myanophis thanlyinensis. The sequence goes on along the minus strand of JAEANM010025484.1, from coordinate 9,518 downwards.
CACTCACAATCTGCTAGCTTAACCACTACATCAAACTCATTCCCATTTTGTTTTTCTATTTATACTTCTTTTCCTATAATAAATAAATGAGAAATACTTCTATTTCTATTTTTCCTGTTAGTATAAATGACTTCAGGTGCTTTGGCATAGGAAGTGATATACAAATATAAGATTGCAGTTGTTTTTTCATTATGGCTCTGGAACTAAATGTAAAATACTTGTAGAGGAGGCTGCGCAAATTGCATTTTGTCCATTTTCATAAGTAAATCAAATCAAAAGAAAAGAAAATACTTGCTGGCGAGAGAGTTAATTTATATAATCAATAAGGTCAACAGCAACAACAGAAAGCATTGGCTTTATGCCGCCAATTTTTCACAAAGTGCTTCACTAATTAGAAATTCTGAAGTCAACAATCAAACAAGCAGGCTTTCAATCAACATTCTTCAGAACAGAGCTCCTCTGTGTAATTATCGAAATATTGCAGGAAATAAGCACCTCTTGGTTCACTTGGCAGGGTCTGGATCATTTCAGAAGGAGCTGCTGATGAAAGGAAATAACTGTGAATTAGAAGCACTCAAGAGCTGAGATAGAGGCAAAAAGTTACCTTCAGTTCTTGATAAATGAATTCTCCTCTTCAATTTTCTAAGGATAAGAAAGAGAGTAAGTGGCTGAGAAGGACATTTGTCACTCAGCCACCACAAAGACCTTTGTCATTTGTCTACTAATAGTGGTAAAAGAAGCCAGCTATAAGAATCAGATTCTATTTGAGAAGCAGGTGACCAATATGAAGAGATGAAAATACTAAGTTGTGAAGAAAAAGCCCTTTGAAGATGTTCCTTTGGAATTATGAGCTATGGTCTCACTCCATACACTGGAAATTGATATTACTATTATATTAGAATAATATTATTAGTAAGACTGAAAAAGCAAATTAAGGTTAAGGTTCCCCTCGCACGTACATGCTAGTTGTTCCCTAGGGAGCAGTGCTCATCTCTGTTTCTAAGCCAAAGACCAAGCACTGTCTGATAACAATTCCATGGTCATGTGGCCAGCATGACTAAATGCACAAGGTGTACAGATTGCTGTTTACCTTCCCAGAAAGGTGGTCCCTATATTTCTACTTGCATTTTTGTACATTCTTTCGAACTGCTAGGTTGGCAGAAGCTGGAGCAAGTAACAGGAGCTCACTCCATTACGCAGCACTAGTGATTTGAACTGCTGAATTGCCGACCTTTCTGATCGACAAGCTCAGCATCTTAGCCACTGGGCCAGTGTGTCTCCCTGCAAAAGCAAATAGAGTATGGTAATAAAATAAAATAGGGAATGAAAGGAATTCTAAGACATTCTTCCTGCACCAATCAACAGGTTTAAAACAGTGAGAATTTGTTCATTTTAAAAAGTTTCAAAAGACCATAAATCATTAACCCCCAGTACTACCCTTAATTATTTTAATTCTTATCATTTAAAAGAAGTGCACATAAAAAAACCACTTGTATTTATTTAACAAGTCATCTACAATCACATTCTATGTGAAGGCCATTTGATGGGTTTCAATTGTTCTGGTAGAAAAGTCCAAAATTTAGACTGTCGTTTTTAATGTAAAATTACAAATCAGAAAGTCTTGTGGTACCTTACAGACAAACAAATACATTACATATGAGCTTTTCTGGATCTCAACTCCACAAAAGTTAATGCACTCCATAAAAGCTTCTACCAGAATAAATATGTAAGTCTTTCAGATTTCCCAAGACACTTTTTTTTATTTTGCCCAATTCAGCAATTTGTGAATAATGTAAATTTTGATCCCTTTGAAGATTTTCTATTATCATTTTCTCTACAGCTGTTTCCTCTGGGGATGACTATCCATTACTCTACTACCCATGGATTAAATAGTTATGCCAAGTTCTGGTTTGTCTTAATGACATGCAAGCCAGGACATAAGAAGTGCTCCAAGGAATGCAGTGACACACTGGCTCTCAGCCCATTTTGACAGTTTCGTTGGAATCAGAAAGATCTATCAACTGGGCCATAAAGTCTCACACCCCACTTAGTGCTATCTTGAAGTGGTGCTACTTTCAAAATGGCATAATTTCTATGGGCAGGAGCAACAGGGAGCAAGGCTTGGCCAGAAAAGATGGACTGGGAGGTGGTGGCCAGAAAGAAAGGCTGGGTCTTGCTGCCCTATTACAAGAATCTTTCTGTTGCACAAGAAATGGGAAAGCAAACAAGCCACAACTCTCTGCTAAGTTAAGGAAGCAAGGAAGGATTGTGCCAGGCAAGAAGAGAGGAAAGAAAAGATAGGAATCCAGTTAAGGTGAAGAAAGGAATATTATCTGTTCTATGATACTGTTCTTGAGCCATATTCAGTTATGATTCATATCAGCTTATTGTTACCAGTGTATTCTTAGCATCATTCCATCTGATAACCATGGATGTTGTTCTTTTTTGTTATACTGTGAGATCATGGGCAACTGAGGTATTAATGGAAAGCAACCATACATTTTGGCTACCATTCTTCTTTTTCTACTCATTTAATCCAAGGAAGGAAGGAAGGAAGGAAGGAAGGAAGGGTTTGTCCCCTTTTTTTACTTAGTCCTTCTGAATTCTGAAGTAGGAAATATAAAGAGTCCCATTCACTCATCTATGCCTTTTCTGTTCTGAGATATATTATTCAAAATTAAGAACCATGTACAACCTTTTTTTTAGGAGGCATGACTTCAGGACAACTCATTCCAATTTACATTCCAATTTAACATTTCTTTTAATAAGTTGCATAGAATTGTTTTGATTTCCTAAATCCATTCCATGAGAAGCTCTAATAAATGCTCTGACAATATTCTAGTTTGGCAAATTACAAACTGGAGGGTATCTAATTTGTATACTGATTTTAAATGTATGCATGTGTTTTAGCAAAAATTACAAACTAGTGTCATTTTTTTTACACAAGAAGCACCTTATAAATTTTTTCTTGACAACTTTTCTCTAATCAATATTCTTTTCCACATAACTTTCCAATAGGGATTCTTCACCTTTCAGCAACTAATCCGTAACGCATATCATGATTAATAAAACTTTCCCTACAATGTGTAGGTTTTACATAACTTTTTCTAAAATGCAATGAGAGTATAATCCAATAAGAGTTATAGACATAAGCATACTGTAACTATTCACTTGTGTTGCACATTTCATGATAACAAATGAGACTACTTTGGCCTTTTTGTCTAGAAGAATAAAACATATTTGTTTTATATGCCTAATCTCCAATTCCAGTTTCTTTCCTCTCTTCCCTCTAAAAATATGTAGGAGGTTAGGCCATTTAGACTGACAAAATAATAATAATCAGAGATGGAAGATCTTCAAAGAGGATCAAATATAGTGTTGAAAGAAATATAACACTCAAGTCATTATCTATCTATCTATCTATCTATCTATCTATCTTTTCCAAGTTCACAAAATCTCACAAGATTTTAGCATTCTGACATGGTGTACCACAAGACAGTGAGATTGGTAAGAAGGAAAAATTAGACAACTTTTAAACGGGGTGGTGGTGGTGGTGTTCCTTTAAAATTTTGATTTCACATAGTATCAAATATCATAGCCATGTATTTTTTTTCTTTCCATTTCAGTTACTTGTCAAAAGGGGGTGTGGGGTGTCTTTCAAAATGTTGTGCTTTGAAGAACTACCATATCTGTTTGATCAGAAATAGCAGCAGGAGTGAGAAACTGAATGTGTGGACTATATGCATCAATATACTGCCTTCAGAACTCTGAAAAATGATGATGTAAACATAGCTTATGATAATCGCCATTTCTTTTCATAGCCTTACCACTCCCTACATTTTTCCACAATTTATTAAACTGAAGCATCTTGAGATCTATGCATCCTGTCTGCACGGCATAATTTTGAGCTTGGCAACTAAGTGGTCCTACCAATTAGCACTTAGCGTTGACCAACATGAGTCTGAAGCAGGGTGTATTTGTGTTATATTAAAGACTAGGCAGGGGAGACAAATAGAATAGCTGTTTCAATTGGCACTGAATCAAGATAAACAATCAGAGCCTTGCCAGTTAAGGACTCTTATAGTTCAACAAAGCAAACTGAGTTGTGTTGAATTCGGTTGAACAGAATAAGGATGACTGATCATGGGTTTTTTTTTAATTCTCTTTCTGTAGAAGTGCACAAATTTCTTTAAGATGTAGGATGCAAGGAAATGTCTTGGAAGGAGAATGTGTGCAGAATGGTTGAAGCTGAGATAAACAGTGGGTGGCATCAGAGCTAGAAATAAAGAAACTTTACATTCCTTCCCATATCCCACACTTTGTCTTTTTAACACCCTCTTCCCTCCCTCCCCTTCTTTCTCCTATAGAACAGGCAGCCTGGGGAGGCACAGATCTCTTATATCAAGCATGATTAAAATTAGGCTGCTACCATAATGCTGAGTAGTATTGAGGATAATTCATAATCCAAACAACTGAATGTGTCTCATTTTAATTGTTTTGTTTTTGCTCCAATAGCCAATCAGGATTCCTGTCCTTATGTTATAAGCAAAGATCCAAACCCCTTCAGACTTTCTTCTCAAACAACTATGTGGTGTTTTTATTTTTTGTTTGTTTATCACATTTCTACACTGTCCATCTCACTTATGCAGCTTGGAAATGGTGTTGCTCTAGAATCAGGGAATGGGGCTAGCCCTATAGTCCTTTAATCAGACTTCACTTTTCATGTTTCATCAAGACAAGCTCCCTTCCAAAGTGGTCAGTAGGGCATATAGTTATACAGCCTAATCACATCTTCTGGTATTGGGTGATAACATCGTTTGCAATTTTGGTTCAGTTGCTGTAAATTGGTATATTGATTTCCTTTCCTTGCTGTAACTTAACACCATTATCCCATTACTCCACTATTGTAAAAATTCTGCCTGGAGGTGAGAAAGTATGTGATAAAGGCTAAAGAAGTAGAATTGGATTCAGGAGAGTTGGGTTCAAATCTGTGTTCAGCTATGAAGCTCATGGGTGACTTGTGAATTAGATGTCACTCTTCTTCTTTAGGCTGTTCCCATTAGGGATTACCACAGTGAATCATTATGTGAATTAGATGGTCACTATGTCTTTGAAAAAAATGCAAGATGCATGCACACTGCATGTTATTGGTTTTTGTTGATGTTCTATGTCTTGATGCAATCTAAAAGAGACTGCATAAGCTTTATTCTACCTTGATCTAATATGTTCATTATATGATTTAATATGTTAATTTTGCATTATATGTAACTCATTGTTGAAGAACTGTGGAGTCCTTGGTGCTCTCTAAGCTTGGTTGTTTGCTTACCCAACTACATAACATCATCAGTGCTAGTAAGCATGTAGGATTTCTGTTTATATACAGTAGCTTGTCCTACAAGTGTTACAGGGGGTATGTGCAGATTTCTCCTTCATTTCTGATTGATTGGTATTAATCCAAGTTTATTTGCATACAGGCTGCTAAAGTAGATGTGTTCTTTCTTTTTGTTTTCTTGTTAGCTTTTTCTTTCTCTCTTTTAAATGGTATGTAAATGTGGTTTATCTCTATGTGTCTATTGGTGGCTGATTTGTCTGAAAGTTAAGCTTCCAGGAATTCCCTAACATTTTTGGATTTAGCTTGGTCTGGGATGCTTACAGTTTCCCATTTGAAATTGTAGTTGAGATTGTCCATGTGAAATGAAGGAGTTTTCATAATGTTTTCTGACTGCTAGTTTGTGTTCATGAATACACTCTGCTAGTATTCTGCCTGGCTATCCTATATAGTGATTGTTACAGTCCTTAGTCTAACATACTGTATGTCGTAGATCAGGCATGTCAAACAATGCATGTGGCCCATTTCAAGTGTACCTGCGGTCCACACAGATGATGTTTTATACACCACCTTGGATCCTTCTTGAGCAGAAAGGCAGGGTAAAATATTTTAAATCAATAAATAAAATTAAGTAAGTGAGTAAACAGGAAGGAGAACCCTACACACTGTCCTGAGTTCACTGTTGAAAAGGTAGTCTAGACATGTAACAAATAAGCAAAAAAGTTTCCGAGGCTTCCCAGGCAAGTTGCAAGAGAAACTCCTCTCCCCTGGAGTGACAGCAACTCCTCCTTAGCCTGGTCAGAAGAGCCGGTCCGACGAGGACAGCACTAGTAACCTGATCCATGCTGCCGCCACCGGCATGTGTTTTCTGCTTGTCCCGCTGTCCCAAGAGCTGCCAACAGTGAGCCCAGCTGCTGCAGCCCAATTGAAGAGAGTGCGGCCCTCATCATAACTTAAATGTGACAATATGGCCCTCAGGGGACTGTGAGTTTGACATGCCTGTTGTAGATGACTCCTTTTTTATTTCATGGGCTACTCTGTTTTTGGTTCACTTGATATGATTTGGAGTGCTTTAGCTGGTTTGTGTGCTATGATGATGCCACATGATTGCAATAATTAGTTGTTTCTTGAGATGTTTTGATATATGATAGTATTATCCTTTTCATAGCCAGTGTTGATTATGCTGTAGTGGTTGAATTGTCAGACTCTTTTTAATAAAGTTGTGTGGGTATCTATCTAGCTGGAAGATGTTGTAAATATATAAGCAGCCTTTTTCCTTTTTTTTTTCTGGTATTCTGAACTGCTGCGGTGTGTTTGTACTAATCTGAATAATGTTTTTAAGAAGCCCCTCATGTAGGAGATTGGGTTGTTACTTTGGTCCTGGAGCACTTAGTTAATGTGGATTGTATTTTGATAGACTTGCATTTCTAATTGCTGTTGTTTATTCTGCGGATGAGGCTATCCAGGGAATATGGTATGTTTTTGTTTTATTTGTGTTGATGTGCTTCATGTTGTTTTGTTCATGTTAATGTTACCTAATCAAGTAATGAAACATCCACAAGCAAACAATCAAGCTCAGAGAACACCAAGGACCCCACAATTGTTCAATTGTATTAAATGGAATGAATTAAAAGAATAGGTATACTCCTAATAAAAGCCTGCTACTGATAAACTTGTTTATCAGTTTGCTGTAAAGTACAGCATTCTATACCAGATAGGTAACAAAATATGGGGCATTTCAGTATAGAACATTCTGATAAACCGCTCAGACATAAATAAAATGACTTTTAAGGTGAGACATAGACAATAACATGGACTGATAAGAAGAAGCTACTAAAGACATATCTGAAACACACATACAAGATACCACTGTAGCTAACTGTGCAATCTATTTGAAAGAATTCTGAGATGAGGGAGTTTGCTGTTTATGCTGACCACAAATTCAAATCTCCTGATTCAAGAGACAAGATCTACAACCTGGATCCCACAAAAGTATAAGAAAACTGGGTTTGGGAGCTGAGCTAAAGGGCATTAATCAGGTGCTGCTTTAATGGTATATATCCGGTCCTCTCCATTCCCTCCTCATCCTTAACTTTCTATCTGTCATCAGATCATCAGCTGAGTTTCCCATTCAGTTCAAATCTGCAGCTTCATTAACTTTGGTTTGAAAGAGCACTATCAAAACAAAATAAATATTAGAACTAATAACTTTTATCCCTAAATTGGTTTTCATTTATTATTGAATGATTTTTTTTATCCAGTATATTCTTAAATAAAATTCTAAATTGTTTTTTGTTTTATTTCTACTGTTGTTCACCATTCTATCCACAAAAAAGAACTTAAGAAGGGCCTTTCCTATGTTTAAATGTGATTGCACAAGAAAATTAAAAATAGGCGTTTGAATAGTAAGTTTTTAAAAGTCTATTTATACTTTTATCCCACCTTCATTATTTTTATAAGTAATTCAAGGAGGTGAACATATCTAATAATCCTTCCTCCTCCCCATTTCCCCACAACAGCCCTGTGAAGTGAGCTGGACTAAGAGATAGTGAGGGCCCAAAGTCACACAGCTGGCTTTCATGCCTAAGGTGAGACTAGAACTCAAAATCACATGATTTCCTTTTTTAGCTATAATTCTTTTTGCAAATAGCAAAAGTCACATAAGGCTGAAATGTCCAGTTCAAAAGTGTTTAGGAGGGACAAAGCATTTTGCATCAAGGCTCTAAGTCAGTGTTCTTAACCTGTCATCTGAGGACCCCTGAGGGTCGATGAAGTCTTAAAGAAATGTTATGATTTAAATATTTGGTTAAGTCTTGGTGATTCATGGCCACAAAAGGAAAGATTGAGAACCACTGCTTTAACCTAAGAGTGAGGACAGGAAGCAGTTAGACAAAAAGATTTTTAAAGGCACCTCCCAAATTTTAAACTTCCTATCAGTTCATCTTTTATATATTTATACAGTCTTTCATTGGTTTCTCTTTGTTTGCTCTGAAACAGGGTGACTGAATGCCCTGATATCTTTTTTGGTATTCCTTTGCATAGAAAATATCTTAACCCAAAAAAAAAGCAGGGAGAATTGGTTGATATCAACTAGCATGTCACCTACTGGTTAAACCAGACATGGGCAAACTACGGCCCGTGGGCCACATCCAGCCCGTTGGGCTTTTTAATCCGGCCCGCCAAACTAGTTACTAGCAGGAACCAGCCCAACGAAAAGCTAAGTATTATGTGCTTTGAAGTAAATTATTAACTCAGATGGTAAAATACTTGTTGATCACATTAGCAGTAGCTTACTGAACACAGTCTACAAAGCAGATTTATCCAGAATATTCCACTGGTTGGAACCGCCCCACTTTCTTCAACCATCTTATTCCATTTACGCAGCAGTGTATTCTGGCTTGGCCCCTCTGTTAAATTTTAGAAAACATTGTGGCCCATGAGTCAAAAAGTTTGCCCATCCCTGGGTTAAACACAGCTAGCAAAGCCTAGACACTCTAGAATTGAACCTAGTGTATTTTGCACTTTGCATTGGGAAAAGTATGGATCTACGCATCATAGCTGAGAGATATGAATGGTGGGGTTGTGGATATTAGACGCTTACAAAGCATTCAAATATGAATTTTCAAAAATACTACAATAATAAATCAATTAACTGTAAACTAGACAGGCTGGTATATGATAATTTGCTGAAGATCATCTTCTGTTGGAAAGATTCTCCTATTTGAAGAACTGCCAACCCAAATCTGATTTATCGATAAGGAACTATCAGCAGTCTTGAAGCATCTAAGACCCAAGTAACTCTGGGTAACGATGGTCACATAACTATGAGACTATGAGATTCATTGCAATTTTGAAAGTAACAGTTCTATTTGAAAGATCAGAAGCATTTAGTAGAATATATAACTTTAAAAATATGCAAATAGACATGGAATAATTAACACATATATTTTTATATTGAAATATGCATATTTAGGAAAAGTGCCAACCAAGTCACACTGTATTGGAAAAAAGTATGTAAAAATATACTGTATTTAGGAAAAGTGCATATGGAAGCATGTATTGATATGCAAGAAAACATCTACCCATTTCTATGGAATATTTGTCCAAATTTTTGGTATTTTTTAAAAATTCAGGGAGGCCGGTATAGATCTATTTCAAGCTCATTTGCTATCATCAGCCGGTCATACCC
>JAEANM010025483.1:0-10932 GCA_017656035.1 Myanophis thanlyinensis | reverse complement strand
GTGGCCGCCGCCGCCGCTGCTGCTGCTGGTGGTGGTCCCGTGGAACGAAGACGGCCAGGACATGCGAGACTTCTTCAGGCCGGGACGGTCGCTCGTGTCCATGGCGTCCGCCCTTTCGATCTGCCGGTGGGGGTGCCGCTCCGTGTCCGAGTACCCGCGGTGCTTGATTTTGATGGGCGTCCGGGGCTGCCTCCAAAGGTGCTGGGGCGGCTTGAGGGTGGCCTGACCCTCCCGAGGCACCGGCAGCGAGAGGGACAGGCTCTTCTTCGAGCAGGGCGGCGGCGGCGGCGGCGGCGCTTCCATCCTCTTCGTAGGCTTCGGACCGAGTCAAGAAAACCGCGCCCGGGACAGGCAGGAGGCAGTCCAGCCAAGGCTGCAGACCCCGGCCGAGGACTGACCGCGGACAGCCGCCCTTTCCCTCAAGCGGCACGGCAGGTTACAAACTCCGCCAGAATATCGCCCTCATGCCTAGTTGGGCTCCCTGAGGGAGTCCCGAGCCGCTCTCGCGTCCTGTCCAGGCGCCCGCTTCATCGCGAGCAACTCGCAGCCTTTCCGGAGCGACTTCTGCTGGCTCTGCGGCGGTGGCAAAAGACGCTCGCGCCTAGAGCCGACGGAGCGTCCCCGCTCCCGCCCCCCCCCCCCCCCGCGCGACTACGCCACCAACGAGAGCCTCCGGGAGGGAGGGGGGAGCGCGCGGCCGGTGGGGCTGTGGGGCGTGCAGGCCGTGGGAGGAACTAGCGAAGAAGGAGGGGAAGCACCGGGGGTCGCCGGAGGGGCCGCCTGTCGCCCGCGTGGTCCCACCGGCCTGGAAAAGCTAAAGAGGCGTGGGCGTGCGCTTTATTAGACGCCCGCAATTCCCCCCAGGAAGAAGTGTGCTGCTTGGCGGAGGAGCTGTCACCCAGCCACTACTCCAAAAAGCAAATCGTCGCCCTCTCCTCCCCTCTCCTCTCCGCTCCTCCCCTCCCCTACTTGCAGGCTCATTCCCCCCTCAAAAGTTAGGTAGGACATTATGGCAGTGAAATATCTGAAAGAACTAGAGTGCCCATGGGCGTCGGTTAACTGCAGACTCCTCATTCCAAGCGCCAACGTGGGTATAAAACAGCAATTGCTTTCCAAATGTGTTGGGACTACAACTACCAGCGTTCCCAGCACAACAATTCTGTTACCTGTACTCTTAAGTTAACAATTAACCAGTGGAACAGCTTTGCCTGTAGAAATCGTGGGCACTCTATTACTGGGTGTGTTTAAGAAGAGTCTAGACTCTAGACAGTCACTTATTCAAAATGGTAAAGGTTCTCCTGCTTGAGCTGGGGGCTGGACTACAAGACCTCCAAGGTCCCTTCCAGCTCATTCTATCCTAAGTGCCTGGAAGGCACCAAGTTGAGGAAAATCTGTTCTACCAAACAAAGACAGGAGAGGGCAACAGAGGGCAAGCTGCCCATTTACATTCCACTTTAAGACTCTCTTCACCCAGGATGTTGAGGTAGGTATAAGGTGCTTGTATATTTCTGAGTTAGTTACTTTAAGAATTCAGTTACTATGATGTGTAAGCTATGCTGTGTGTGAACCCAGCTACGCTCTCCTTTTTTCTTTAAAATGAATCACTTTCAAACTCCTTTTATTAGCGTCTAAAATAGTTAAGGGCTGTGGCTTTCTGTGGTGACATCAGTGGCCACTTTATAGCAGGCATCTTGCAATAGATGGTTGCACTATAACTACTTTTATAGGATAAAAATGGCTGCTAATAACACAACATCTCCTCTCTAAGCTGCTTTTATATTTATAAATATATGTTTTATATTTGTAACAATAAATGCAGTATTTCCTTCCTGCAGGATAAAAATAAGCAAACAAAAAAGGATTTTTTAAATGTGAGTTGTACTTGGTTTCCTGGGATTGCAATCCTATTTCAGCAGCTCAAATAAAGCACCATCTTTTTCCAACCTGTAAGTGTGTTATGACACCAGGCAAGAAAGTTCTCTTTTAGCATCCTTCCTAAAATGAATGGGCCCTGGCCAAGAGAAATCCATGGATCTGATCCCACTCATATGGGCAGGATAAAAATGGAGCCGATCAAGCTGACTCACCCAGCAGATTATTCCCAGAGCAGCCATTCAGATCCTCCTGTGGCAAAGCACAGAGTGGGAAAGAACTAAGAGGCCTCCACTGTGATTTCCTACAGATCTTGCTGATTTACAGTTTGCATAATCCTGAATATCCTGGTTGGGGCTGTCAAGAAATTCTAGTCATATAACAGCAGATTAGCATAGATTCCCCACCCCTGGGAACCATCGCTATTATTTGTTTCTATCATCTATTATACCCCTTCTGAAGATTTTCTTTTTTACTTCTGCAGACTCTGATAGCTATGTACTCAAGCCTTTATCCAACATAAGAAATCTCTCTCTCGCTATCTCTGTCCTGACTAAAGGCATTTTCTAAAGAATAAGGCAGTCTTTCTCTCAATTGTGCAAACTGGTATCTGCTTTAAGGGCTTGGAAGCAAAAGACGGTTTCCTATCACTGCTGGTTTATTGTAACACTCCAACAGACATAGCATTACTATGGCAGTTTAACACACCCAAAGCTTCACTTTCAGCTTGTCTTTAGACAAGAAGAGCCCACGCAGGCTAGCTGGTTTGCATGGTAAGGGGACAATATAAATTGTTCCAGGATGTGCTTTATAGAAGCTATTTTTATCCTTCCAGACAAAAATAGATGTTGAGAATATAATTTTGTTCTCCAGAGTTCATGACAACCAATGTATGTTACACAAGATGCTACTCAAGCCTTGACAATCAATAGGTATAAATTCTACAAAATGAGGAGAAACTAGCTACAAGTAAACTGGGGAAAGGAATTAAAAAGAGAAAAGGGAGTAAAGAAGACTAGAAATAAGTCAGGAGGCATCTTACAAAAAGGATGTAAGTGGAGCAACGGAATTGTCACTAAGCATGTACAGAGTACTGCCCTTTGATTCCTTTTAACACTTACTGTTTTCACAAAGTCTCTCTTGATACTCTATGCTTAATGACTGAACTGATTACATCCTGCCTTCCTGGACTTCTTAAATGTGACATCAGAAATGGGAGTAGAAATAGGGAGATGGAGCCCATGCCAAAAGCATGACTTTTTGCCAATCACACTGAACATTTGCAAACCAGAAGCCTTGTGGAAAATGGACAGAGGCATGATGAGATTACTCCAGTCTGAGTAATCCTTGCAGCCTGTCCACCATTTGGGACAGGATGTAATAGTTAAAATTATTTTAGAATGGACTAATAGGGCAAGGGGCAGAAAATTATTTTAACATGAGTGTATAATTTCATCTCAGAATAGGATAAAACAATCATCTTCTGTGTCATGTAGTACCCATCTTTAGTCTTATAAAAATATTTTCTTGCAGAAAACAATGCACAGTAGCACTGACAAAGAAATTGAGTCCTGTAATTTAAAAAATGTCAGCTTTGGGTTATCTGAGCTAATATATTCAAATGTCCAGGACAGACCCTCTATATGGTATGCAATGTTTTGCATTCCCAAGGCATTGGTAGATCATGGTAGCCCAATGCTTTATCAAGGTCTATTTTATAAACCTTATTACTGTTTTGAAGTTTCATGCAGATGAGGAATAAGAAGCTAATTGCCTAGTTCAGCACCACTGCACACAGCCTACATCAGAAACCAGATGCAACCTAGCTTGACTTAGCTAGGCAGAAGATCTATAAGTAGAGCCTGCAACCTGCTGTCTCACAAGCCAACAGTTAGAGGAGCATCTTGCACAGCGCATTGCTTGAGAAAAAGCTAATTTTAAACTTGGTGATTTTTTTTTTTTTGTCAATGAAGAAAAACAGAATACCCACCCTCTGATCACATGTTTTGGTAAAAAAAAACTGCCAAGCCTAATGCACTTAAAAACAATTTCATTTCCTGCATGCTGTCCCTCCCAAAGCTGTTCTGTTTTAAAGAGGAAAAAAAATATGGCAGCACTGAGAGAAACTTCTAGACTATCCAAAATGTGTTATATTGAGTCAAGAATAGAAACTTGCAAGTGCTAAACTTAATGTAATAACAGATGCAACTAGTACAATTTTTTTGTAATTTCAAATCAGATTATTGTTAATGTAACCACTCATTCATAAGATAAAATAAGTTAAAAAAAAAGACTAGCAGGAATTTGCATTGGCTTTTCCTCTTTTTCTGGTGAAACTCAAAAGTAATGTTCTTATTTCATTGTACAGATTTAGAAAATACTGTGTTGTATGTATCACTCTTGAATCAAACCTTAGGTTTCTAAGGTTACACAAGAAGGTATTTATGATTTTCTCATGAACTGTATAATTACAATCTCCTAACTCTTTACAGAGAATTTGTAGGAGAAGAGGAGGCAGAGCCTGGGGACCCAGTCAAGAGAGGAATCAGCCTAGAGTAATTATGTTCCCACAAGCAATCCAAATCCAGCCCCCTCTTGAATTCAGCTAATTCTTAACTAGCACCAATTTAGTGCTGACAGTTACTTGACTAGATTTTTGTGTTAGGTATGAGCAATAAATCAGTTCTATTAAAACAATGTGTGGAGCTGATTCTTTGCACCTGACAGAATTATTTTATTTGGTGCCATCTTGTGCTTGCCTGGAGCATTTCTTTTGCATTTTCTTGTCCAATAAAAGTCATTAGGTTTCAATTAAATTTTAAAGTTTAAAATTAAAAGGAGACTGATATTTTATCTTCCTCGTTCATCTTCATTTTACTGTGGCTATTTCACAGATGGAATGACATGCCATGACATTATACAGCTAGGAACATTACTGAAATTATTTCAGCTTTTTAAACGTTTAATTTCCAGAAGGCCACATAGGTTGTGAATTCTATTTCTCTCACACTCCAAGTTTGGAGGGGCATTCTAGGTGAGACATAGTGATCGAGCCTCTGTTTGAAGACCCCTGGCAGAGGGGAACATATTAAGGGTAGACCTCATTAAGCATCTACTCATTCAGCGAGTCACCATTCAAAATTGTGACAATGCTGAACAAGGAGACTTGTGATTGGTCCTTGAAATTGCAGCTGTTGTGGCATCCCCAAAGTCACATGACTGTAATTCAGGGGCTTGGCAACCAGCTTGCAATTATGATGGTTGCAATGTCCCATAGTCATGCAATCACTATTTGCAATATCAGAAATATGGACCATGCACAATTCACTTAATGACTGCAACCAGAATAACCATCATAAGTCTACATGGTTTTTTTCACTGTATGATCCTGTCACTTAGCAACAGACTCCCTAGTCCCCAAGGACTACCTGTACATTATGATGCAAGTGTTAACCTGGTCAACAGTTTTATCTATCAGGAAATTTTTCCTAATATCAAAACAGAAGTTACTTTCCTGTTGGGGAATAAGAAGAATAAGCCCACATTCTTCAGTGTGACAACTCCTTTGATATCTGAAGACCATTAAACCTCTCTCAGGTCTTCCTTCTGCAAACTAGGACATGCTCAGATTTTTAAACTGTTCCTTGCAGGACCTGATTTCCAGTTGCCTCACCATATTTTATAACCATCCTCTGCACTCACTTCATTTTGTTCATGTGATTCTTTTTAAAAAATTATGGTATCTGGAACAGGACTCTTGTTCCAAATGAACCTGCCAAAGATGGTTAGAATGGGACAATTTCTCCTAATACATTTAAAAATAACATTTGTTTTTTTAGCATCTGCATCACATTTACAGGCTCATAATCAACTTGTGATTTACTAGAGCATCCAAGTCCTCTTCATATGTACCCTTGCCAAGCCAATGATCCCTATATCTTATATGTGTGCAGGACTTTACATTTCTCTCTATTAAAACTCACCCTGTTCATTTGGACCTACTGTTCAAGCCAGTATAGATCTTTTAAATGTTTCTTTTTCTTTTCTAAACTGTTACCCATTCCTTCTCCTAGCTTTGTTCCACTTGCAGACTTGATAATAATCCTGTCAAATTCATCATCCAGGTCATTAATAATGTTGAACAGCCCGGGCTTTAGGACAGTGCCCCATGTCACACAACTAGATACTAACCTTCATACTCATGGGGAGCCATCTAACCAGATATTAAATAGCCCATATTGCTAGCAAACAACACTATGTTGTGCATTCCCCTGATCTAGAAACTGTCAGAGGAGATAAGGTTACTCTGGCATGACTTATTTGTAACAAATATGTGTTACTCTTACTAACTTTATATATTTATTAAATCATATGCTGCCCATATCACTCTGAAAAGTGACTCTGTGTGGTGTATAATTGTTGCATTGCTATCCAAATGCACACAAACATTCTATTTAATCTGTTTGAAAACTTCAACCAATACAGCTGGTAAGCTGACAAAATTGTAATTTCTCAGTTTCTCCTCTTCTTTTTTGAGGATGGAGATGATATTTGTTCTCTTCCAGTCTTCTAGGACATTGCCAATTCTCCAGGAGTTTTCAAAGATTACGGTGTGATCATTTTTGATAATTCTGTATTCACCTCTGTTTTTTTCAATGCTCTAAGGCATCATTCATCTGGCCTGAAGACTTCAAACATTCAAATTGCAGTAGTAAAGGATCTTTTATCCTCACCTTCTTTTAGCTTCAGCTTTCTCCTTCTATTAGTGGTACAATGGTAACCAGATAGTGCTTTGTTTCCTTTTGAGAGAAGAGAGTCATAAAATATGAGTAAAGAGTAGTGCCTTCTCATACCATCCATCAACTAATTCACCCTTTTCTTGCAACTGACCCACAGCTTTTTTCCCCAGTTTGGGATGTATCTGAAAACCTTTTGTTGTTCCTTCACTTTGTGATACACCTGAAAAAGCCTTCTGTTGTTGTTTTGAGCATTTCTCACATATATTTTCTTTGCAGCATTTTAAAAGGCTCTATGTGTACCTACACGTCTCTCTTTAGACGTCCACATTTTTCTTTTGTTTGGTTTTGCATGGTTTCCTTTCCTTTCTTGTGATTTCAAGATCTGACCTATGTTCCACTCAGTTCATTAAAATCTGCTTTTCTAAAATAAAGTACACAAATGTGACTGTTCTGTAGACTTTCTCATTTTGATAGCATGATCTTGAAGGATGATATGTTCACTTTCTCCCAAGATTTCAATTTTGTTCACTTTGTGAACTAATTCCTACCTGTTAGTATGGATTATGTCCAGGGTAGCTGATTCCTTTGTTCCTCCTTCCAGTTTCAATGAAACAAATTTGTTGGTATGAGAGGACAAATTTAGTTGGATCTTGGACTCCTGGAAGGTTTAGATTTCTAGCATATGTCAGGGAGCTGAAATCTCCCATTACTGTGTGTCTTTCTAAAAGTTTGGTCATCAGACCTATAAAAGTATCATCCGTATACTCCACCTGTCCAAGCAGCCTATAATAAACTTTGTAACAATATTCCTTCTGCCTTTTGTCACTGTCATTCAACAAGATTTCCATGCTCTGATTCAGCATGTTTTCTTTATGTGTACATCAGCACCCCATTCCTTTCTGGGAAGTACATTCTTTTTGAATATATTGTAGCCTTTCAAAGCTGTATTTGAATATCATCTGCATTGTTTCACCAAGTTTCAATGTTAGGTTTTCAGGCATTTCCAGTTTGATTCCCATAGAAATCAAATTGGGAATAGAAACATCTGAGATAGTGAGTGGTATCAACCACTAAGTTGAAATTGTGGTTTCCTGCCAATCTTTTAAGTTCCTCTTCAGTCCTCATGCTTCTACTTTCATCTCCTATGTTGTTGGCTTCCAGTTTTTGGCAGTACACACAATTTTGAGCTTTTGCCACCTTTTCCTTTTAGCACTGATAAAATTGGCAAGGTGACTGCTAACCACATTCTTCCCATTCTTTGTGAAATATGGCCCACCCCTTGACAGAAAACTTTCATATAAAGACAGTGCAGACCAAGAACCCCAACTCTTTGCAATGCCAGCATCTACATAGGCAGTTGTTCACTTCTAGGTCCCCATTCTCTTTTCTGATGCTCCATTTGGAAGAACAGATGAAAAAAAGCTATTCGTACTCTCAGTTCATTAACTTTTCTGCCCAAACCCTCATTGTCTCTTTGGACAATGTTGTATATAGGAAGGAATAAATAAGTTTGAAGAATCTCAGCAGCATGTCCTTTACATCCTTGAAATGGATACCTAAAAGACCTCCTTAAATATCACATCAGGTCTCTATATTGGGGCCTTAGTTTCATTCAGCAGGGAATCAACTATCACAATTTGTCTCTACTTCTTCAACATTGTCCTTGAGTTCCTTTATCACTCCTATATTAACATACTCCCTTTTTGAGAACTCTGTTTTATTGTTACTGTTTATACGTATATTATTTGACCAAGACTTTGTAATTCAATACATGCATACTTGCTTAGAATAATTACTGAATCCAATAGGATTTACTCCCAGCAAAGTGGGCTTAGAGCTGCAATCTTCATGTAGACATGTCTTGCAATTCACAGAGCATGAAACAGGCTAGTGATATTCCCATTTGTGGTTGAAAGGTAACAAATTCTTTAAGGACATTTGGAAAAGATAGAATCTTAACTCAGATACAAATTCAGCATTTATTCAGTCCAATTGAAAATATCTGTTGTCATCTATAAAGCTTTCCATAATGATACCTCATTATGCACAGGTAATCCTTACTTAATGAGTTTAGAATTTAGTAACTGAAATTATGATGGCACTGAAAAAGGTGCCTTATGACTAGTCCTCACACAACCATTGCAACATCCCTGCAATCACATAATTGTCATCTGTGACCTTCCCAAGCAGATTTCTCTCGTAAATATAATCAATGGGGAAGCCAGAAGGAGATCACAAGTCACGGTCACATGTTCAGATCTTTTCAGTAAGAATTCTCTTATTAGATCAGTATCAATGTTGTTTTTCCATCAGAAACTTGAGAGTCTTTGGTTGTTCCCCTCCCCCACTTTCCTTTAAATAAAGTTATGTAACTTGTAGAATCCAAATGCTTCCTTTATGTTGATGGCTTTTATTCTTACTTTTGGATAGATTTTATATTGCATTTTATCAAAGCAATATAATCTTTGTATTTCTACCAAGCTGCTTCACCACTATAGTTTTAGGGGTGGGGTTTTTTTTTTTGCACTGAATTGCTGTTTTAAGTATTTGGTATCTTGAGAATTTGTTTAGGTAGGCACCTTATACATGCAAGTAATAAATGTCTCAAAACCTCACAAATGAAGAAATGCTGTTTTTTGAATGCTTAACTAAGCTTTATGATGTCAGCAAAGGTCTTTGTGGAGTGAAAATGGAGCAAAAGGTGGCAGCAATAGTAGCTGTGAGAATTTGCAAGGCAATAATTTGAATCAAGTTACAACCAGTGGGGTAGATTGGATTGTCAAACTCGCATCATCACATTGTCATCACGTGACCTATCGTGAGATTTTTCCCCTTTGCTAAACTGGGCGTGGCCAGCGTGAGATGCATCCAGCCTGCAGGCCACGAGCGTGACAGACCTGGGGTATATCCTCCTTGCCTGGGATTTTGTTGACAGACACTTTGCTGAGTTCATACATTTGCTAAGTAACAGAGTACAATGCTTGCATGCACATAACTGTTGGTTTACTGAACTAAGGCAATTGACAGAGTTCATACAACACATTAAATCATAATTTAACCAGCATTTAACTTAGTCTACATTCAGCCCTTGTAATTATTGAGCAAATCATGATTAGGTCAACCATGAATAAGTGGATCATGGGAAATCAGCCTGCATGAATCCAACCAGCGTTTCAACAGAAAATATTTCCTTGAAAAATAATTTTTAAAATTCTATAAACTATAGTAAATAAACAGATGATTTCTTATTTAGGATCAAATTTATTTTGATGTGGCTATTTCCCAAAAAGTCATTTACTATATACTGTAGCATCTTCTAGCATCACCCAGTCATTGCTGAGATGATCACCTGCCCTAATTACTGATAACACAAAAAGTTAATAACTCAAGACGATATCATGGATCACATTTGGGGAAATGGCCTTTCTCCATTTGTACCTAATTATGGTTCAAAATGACCTAGCAGCATCTTTTTTCTGCTCAGTCCTCATGACCTCATCTTCATCACATCTCCAAGAGAGCTAGACATGTGTAAGCCAGTCTTAATTATACTGGTGCTCAAATAGAATTCTCTCCTGACAGTGTCCAGTCTCAGCTGCAAGGTGTTATGTTTCAGTACCCATTACAGCAGAGGCAGGTGACCAGTAATAGGTAAGAATGGAAGATGGCTTATTGGATATAGCAGCTAGAGTGAGCACAAATCTATCTCTTTGGTTTTTGGTCAGCCTCATCTGCCTCCAATCTGTTTTGCAGAGCAGAATGAACTGGATACAGCAGTGCTGGGCTGATGTACTTTCAGAAGTACAGAATAATGCTAGAATACTCATCTGGCAATACTAGAAGCATTTGAACTCCAATGCCATTTAGCCTAAGGATGAAATAGTGCAACAATGGAATGGAATCACAATGAAATGGAGTAAATGAAATAGTGTTAACAGGTGGAAATACTGTGATATAGAAATTACAGAACCAACATCTATGTAAAGCCGCTGGGTGAGATCATCCGTGGCTTTCGGGTGGATTTCCATCAGTACGCTGATGATACTCAGCTGTACATTTCCACCCCCAGGCCACCCCAACAAAGCCATCAAAATGATGAACCGGTGCCTGGAGGCCGTGTGGAGTTGGATGGGCCAAAATAGGCTCCAGCTCAACCCGGCCAAGACTGAGTGGCTGTGGTTTCCTGCGCCCAGATACAGCCAGTTCATTCCATCGCTGGCCATGGGGGGAGAGATTGTGACCCTCACGGAAGGGGCTCGCAATCTGGGTGTCCTCCTGGATGTACGGCTGTCATTAGAAGACCAGATCGCAGCCATCTCCA
>JAEANM010025482.1:0-10933 GCA_017656035.1 Myanophis thanlyinensis | reverse complement strand
TTATTTTTATTTTCGAATTTTTTTTTCGATTGTCCTCTTTTTTGGAAATCAAAATATGGTCACCCTAATGCAAAATTACCAAGGTTTTTTAAAAAACAAATAAATCCCCAGCTATCTTGAAACAGAACCAGGCTGGGGAGTCATAAAAGAAACACTCTATATGTTATTAACTCATTAACAGTTAAAAAGGAATTAGTAAAGTGACCCTGGGCATCTGACAAATATATACATATTATATATAGTACATCTCCAAAATATTTTTCAAATTTATACATATAACCTAGGCATCCCCCAGATATATTAGTTTCAGCTTCCAGAATTCCTTAGTCAAGGTGATCCTTGGTCAATTTTCAGAATTCTGGGAATTGAGGTCTGGAGGATTCTGATTGGGAAAGACTAGAATATAATTTTTTTAAAGAAAATTGTCTGAAAAGCAATTCATTCCACAGTGCAACTGGCATTCTGAAAGGGATGGTTTCATGTGAGAAATGGGCAAGCACGCACATGCAGCTCCACTTGTGCAAATGCAGTGTGCACACACACTTGCCCTCTGATTGAACAAGTAGGGATGCGCATGCACACACTCCCCAACCACTTCCACGGTCGGGTTCCAAATGGCTCAAGGTAGTGGGCCCCAGCCTGAGAGTTGGGGACTCCTGGACTAAACAAAAGTGGTCCTGATTCATTGGTCAATGGTGATTAAGTGAAAGCCAACTTGGAATGAAGGATATGTAAGTTGAACCATTTATAACTGGGATCAGCAATGATCAAAAACAAAACATAAATTAAGCAAATTAAAAATGGCAAAATTCCTGAGTTATTCAAGGAAGAACATCTTGCACATGTAACTATTTTGGCTAATAAAACTATCTAAAGGTGAGTTAGCGCCACCTAGAGATACTGTATTATGCTGACCATAGCTTTATAGTAAGTATCATTGGTGGAATTACTTTAAAGACAAAGAAATGTTGTATTTACAGCATGCTTCAAGAAATATAGTAGTGTGTGTGGCAGTGTTCTTAAAACTGATTAATCAGAAACGTTAGAAATTATTATCCTGATCACATTTTAATGCATTTTTAAACCATGGGCCAATTTGTTCTATGTTTTGGTCAGAAAAAACAATTTAGCAAACTTTAAAGTTTAAGCAAAATGAGAAAATATACTGAATTTTTTTAACATTAGCATTAGATGCTCCCATGCTATGGAGGGTATCAGGCAGGAAGGATCTCCAGCACTTTTGGTCTTGGGCAAGTACTTCAGCGTCTTCCCATGTGATATTTAGTTTTCCATGATTTTGATCCACAATTTTATAAAATCATGATTCCATCATACTAAATATTTACAGTACATATATTGCACATTCTTGCTTAATCTGTGGTAAGAAAGATAATTCTTGCTTAATCTGTGTCTGAAGATTATGAAACTCCACTCTTTTTCCAGGTAGGATGATGTATCAGCTGACTAGTGTTGATGAAAGTTAGTCTAATGCAGGATCAGCATTTCTCTGCAGCCCAACAGGAACTGGGCCGCATAAGCAAAGCCTCATCTGCGCATGAACAGGATCCAGGCAGGGTGCAAAGCCACTCCCCCCGGCCGCCCCCAGTCTGTGAAAAAACTGCCCTCCAAGGAACCAGTCCCTGGCACCCAAAAGGTTGGAGGCCACTGGTCTAACAAGTGTTTCTCAACCAGAATCATCTATATATTTAATATATTATTATTAATGTATATTCCAAACCTACTACAGCATACTATAAAAACATTTGAAGAAAAATAGAGACTCTTCATTACTTTGTTTTAAAAGCCTATATTAGTTTTTGTTTTAAACTGGATACCCCATGAACTGTAACACCAATCTTTATAACCTATAGAAATACATTATTTTTATTTCAATATGCAAAACAACCCTTTTTCAATGTGCAAAGTGTTGCTTTCATGCTTAACATGACTAACTTATACTACTTCTGAGTGTTTATTATAACGAACTAGCTGATAACCCAGCATTGCCCAGGTATTTAAAGGAATGAATTATATCTATAGTGTGAAGTGTAAGCCACCTTTCTTTCCTCTCGCTTCATCCTCTTTTTAACCTCACATTCTACCTTCTGTAAGGGAAGGCAAGAGGCTCATTCACCCTCTCATGAAAGATAGTCTCCGGGTTTATGTGTCTCCCACCACCACCATCGGCTTCCATACCACATGATCTGACCCAGGCAATAATGCTCTGCTCTGCTCCATGACTCGCTACAGCCAATCACTGAGGCTACCTCTGTGTTCCGCCAATCTCCCTTTGTCCCGCCTTCATAAGTGCAAGCTCAGACACACCCACACATACCCCTAAGGGTGCTAGGGGTGTCTTACCCCCAGAGAGTTTCCAGAGAGTAAATCATCTGTGTACTAAGTTTGGCTGAAATTGCTCAAGGCATTCCAGAATATATGCTGGAACATACACACAAACATCCATTTACTATATATATATATAGATATGACAAAAAAAGAAACCATAAACAGATTTGATTTAAATTTATTAAGAAAGTTGCAGAACAGAATACATTACCTCCAACCAGAATGGGTTAAAAAAATAGCCTATTATAAAGGAATTTATTAAAGAATCATCAGTTTCCTTATCTAAGTGTATCATAATTAAACCAACTGTTTAAAAAGTATTCATCTTTGCCTTTATAAATATGCTGAAAAGCACTACAATAAAATTAATTACTAGTTCTGTCATATTTAGCTCCATTAATGCAAACAAATTGACTTCTAATCCAAACCTTACAAATTAAGTTAGGAAGCAGCTAATTGTTTTAGACAGTAACATCCAAAGAAAAGTATACTTAATTCTGTTGAATTGTGGGAGCTTTGGACTTCTTCAATACTTCCCTGACAATTCCAAATCACCTTTGGGGGGAAAAAATGGTTTGTGCAAAGCCATTTGTGATATGTCAGTGGGTTGTATATACAAATGTATATATCTGCCAAAGGGGGAAAAATCCCTCTAGAAGTGTCAAGCACTTGGCCTTGCCTAAAATAGCTTAGTAGATTCCAGCCGAAATACAAGAGTTTTTTCTTAATTGGCTATGACAAGTATAAAAGAATAAAAATGAAACTGTGGAGACATTTTTGCCAACAAACCACATTTTCTTTCTGCTGCTCTTCTTAGTGTTTAAAATTGTACAAAAAAAATATGGCCAACCAATCTCTCATTTTGCACATAGAAAAGTAATTTTAGATGGATTTGCATCAGAGCCTGTTACATACCACATGGTCTTGGATACCTTAACATTAATATTTTACCAACTTTGTAATGGTTTTATGGAAGGCAATGCCAAAATTTCAATTAAACAAATGCTTCAAGAAAGCTAAAGTCAAATACAGGTATTTGGAGAACATGCTACTTCCAACATCTAGTTCCAGCCTAGTTCTTAAGGAACTTGTTTTCCAAGTTTCATTCCATCTCGAAGTCAAAGTAGCTCAAAGTTTAGCTTTGCCTGCTTGTAGCTGTAGATTCTGTAGCTTCATAGCCATGCCCATATTCCCAGAAATTTTCAACTTTCCTTGAAAGAAAGCCTAGATTAAAAAAAACACCAGAATTACATTTCACTTGTTAATGCATTCAATTCTAAATAAAATGTCTTCTACAATCATGCCTTTCAAGGTGGAAGCCAAATAATTTGAAGCTAAGTAGATGATTTTATTTTAAGATTTATCTTTTTCAAGCGTGCATAAACTTTGATCAAGAAGGAAAATCTGTTTATTTCTTTAGGCAAAATATTTTTTCAGTGACGTCTTGATACAAAAGCCATTTTGACTATAATTAATCTAAAATAATCACTGACAGCAGGGGGCTTTAAAAAAATTGTTTAGGATAATGAAAATTCAACCTTAATTGGTTGCCAACTTGAAATTACTTTGAAAAATGTATTTATTGAGACTTCCGGGAAAGAAACGGTGAAGTAAAAGTTTTTGTCCTATTTATTTTTTTCTGCGACCTTCTATTTTTACATTTATCTTCTTTTTTAGTTTTTACCTTTGCAACTGTAACCTTCAATAAAACCACTTTATAAAAAAAAAAAAGCAAAATATATTTATAGAGGTAGCTTCTGTGGATCACATTTAAGCAAAGTTGAACTAAGCCAGAGTCCCTCTTTCAAGATGACACAGAAATGTGAAAAGCAAATAAAATAAATAAGCATGTACTCAATTTAACTGTGATTTAACCTAAAACAATTCAACATTAAGATTGAAACTCAACATTAAGAAAACTAACATCATGGCACCCGGCCGACTCAATTCATGGCAAATAGATGGGGAAGAAATGGAAGTAGTGACAAATTTTATTTTCCTGGATTCCAAGATCACCACAGATGGGGACTACAGCCAAGAAATTAAAAGTCACTTGGCTCCTGGGAAGGAAAGCCATGGCAAAGCTAGACAGCATACTAAAAAGCAGAGACACCACCCTGCCAAGAAAAGTGCATATAGTCAGGGCTATGGTTTTCCCAGCTGCAATCTATGGCTGTGAAAGTTGGACCATAAGGAAGGCTGAGCACCAAAGAATTGAGGCCTCTGAACTATGGTGCTGGAGAAGACTCCTGCGAGTCCCTTGGACTGCAAAGTGATCAAACCAGTCAGTCCTAGAGGAGATCAACCCTGATTGCTCTTTAGAAAGCCAGATCCTGAAGATGAAACTCAAATACTTTGGCCACCTAAAGAGAAGGAAGGACTCACTGGAGAAGAGCCTAATGCTGGGAATGACTGAGGGCAAAAGAAGAAAGCGACGGCAGAGAATGAGGTGGCTGGATGGAGTCAATGAAGCAGTCAGTGTGAGCTTAAATGAACTCCGGGGTATGGTAGAGGACAGGAAGGCCTGGAGGAACGTTGTCCATGGGGTCGCGATGGGTCAGACATGACTTCGCACTAAATTGAGAGGGGAGCCCAGGGCAAGCTGTTTTTATTACTCCTCTGCGATAAAGTAAAAGAGGTACTGAAAGTCGCTATGACTTATTTTGCTTTTTACTTACAGTCTGAGGATTCATCTTGCCCGTCATCAGTAAAAGCAAATCATCATCATTTATTGAAATTGTACAGTCGGCTTTCTTATCTATAGTGGCCAGAAAAAGAATATTTGAACTATTGAACAGGACACTAATTCCTAAAACATGATTGCTGTTCTTGAGAATACTCTACTTATCAATTATGGGTAGTTAGGTAAAAGTACGATATCAAAAATTCATAAATACTAGGAGGATCACTTAAGTTTGATAAATGTGATAAAGATTATTAATATTGTTGCTGTAACTGGGATTAATATAAAAGATGTATAGAACCAACACTTTCCACACATAATATGGATATGTGTGTGTGTGTGAGTGTATAATTTAAAAAAATAAATAGAAATGGAATTAGCAATAGAAAAAGGGAAAAAAACAAAGGGAAGTGGATGGGTGGAGAAGAGAAGGAAAGAGGGAAGGAGAACAAAGTGGAGGAGAGAGCGGAAAGAAGGAGAGGAAAAGGAAGGAGTTGGAAGGTGAAGGAAGTGAAAAGAAGAAAGGAGAGTGGGAGGAGAGGAGAAGAGAGGAGACGAGAGGGAAAGATAGGGAGGGAAGTGGAGGGGAGAAAAGGGGAAAGAGAGGGGAGGAGAAGGAAAGAGGGAAGGAGAGGGAAGTGATGGGGAGAGGGGAGGAGAAAAATTTCTATCTAATGAACACACCATTTATATACCCAATTTAAAATGTAACTGAAACTTTGTCATTATTATACAAATGATTGTACTTTTACAATGCATTGTCAACATGACTATCAAGTTCTATGTACACCAAAGGAAAATGTATAAATGATTTTTTTTAAAAAATAAGATTAAAAACATTCATAAATACTGATGGCAGACAAGTCAAAATTATAGCCGATAAGTTTATGACAGAAAAGTGATTACAGGTAGTCCTCGACTTACAACCATTTGTTTAGTGATCATTCAAAGTTACAGTGGCACTGAAAAAAAGTGACTTATGTCCATTTTTCATGCATACGACCATTGCTATGTCCCCATGGTCATGTGATCAAAATTCAGATGCTTGGCAACTGGTTGGTATTTGTGGCGGTTGCCGTAATCTGGGGCCATGTGATCAACTTTTGAGAACTTCTGACAAGCAAAGTCAATGGGGAACTGTTTACCAACTGCAGTGGTTCACTTAACAATTGTGGCAAGAAAGGTTGTAAAATGGGCAAACGTTATTTAAAACCTGTCTTGCTTAGCAACCAATTTTTTTGGCTCAATGGTGGTTATACATCAAGGACTACTTGTAGTAAAAAAAATAATCATTGACAGAGTCTGGGCTATGTATTATCCAGGTCATATTGCTCAAATTATACATAGAATAACTAAAAATTGTGATTTATATATTGTATTGGAAGATCTGAAAGACCAGTTTAGGAGCAGATTATCGTGGAAAAAATTAATGTGGTTGCTAGGAGTCAAGAATGACTTGATGACATATAATAAATAACATCATTCAACATTCTGGTGACCGACCACAACAAGAAAAAATTTAGACTGAGGAATATAACTTTTCAAGGGCCTCTGACCTTTCAGTGTTACAGCAGCAGATGTACTCAACAAAGTAAGCAGGGTCAGAACAAAATAAAAATCTGATTAAATTTCAATATGATTAAATTCAAATATAATGTGCTGCAATTCACATGATATCTCCTTGTGTATTAATAATTTCCTCTTAATCCAACAACCTAAGAATAAAAAAAAAAAAACAAACGACACTCACCAGTGTTATTAGCCACACTGCCTTTACCATTTTTCACGTCAACTACCCAAGTTGCTTCTTTCCCCTCAGGACCATCTTTTACTTTAAAGAGAAAAATGCCACCTATTTTCTTGACATAATCTTCTCCTTCCTGTAATCATAATGTAAAAGTTACAATCATTAAAATGCGATCTTAAAGTCGATGAGTGTGACATAGTTTCAACATGCTAAAGCCTTGTAGACATTCCTCATTAATCTGAGTGAATGATTCCAAACAACATTGTATGTGGCAGTCCTTCAGGTCTGAAGAAGATGCGTTGTGGTACAGTTCATTTGTGAGCTCAATAAAACCCCAGTCTGGAAGCACAGTGTAGCCACTGTGTTATTCTGTGACACTGCTCACGGTTTTGGAGACACATGGCTCACCTGGTTAACAATTCAAATAATATTAGTAAATATGGTATCTTTGAGTTAGAGATTTAAGGAGCAAGTGGAGACACTTAAGAGGATGAAAATTTCTTGGATTAAAGGATTTGCTGTCAGGGGAAGAAACAGGAAGAGGGAGTCAACCCATATAAATGAGTGATTAGGAAAAGAAAACCCTGAGTACAGCTGAAATGAAGAAATAGCTCCCATATGCTATGTTTCTAATCGCACTGAACAAAATACAATAAATTGGACGCTTGAAAAGCATAATGGCCACAATTACTACCTGACAAAGACAAAGAACAAAATTCTAATAATAACTGACTTCCTAATTGGAAGAACAGAGTGAATGTGTACTTTCCAGACCTTCTGTTCATAAAATATATATATTTGGATTACAGATCAAGAACATAATGGAGTTGTTGCCAAGGTTTATCCTACCAACTGCCAATGGTGGTGATAATTTAATTTTTTTAGAACAGGGATCCCCAACACCCAGTCCATGGATCAACACCGGTCCATGCCAGAAACCAGGCCACACAAACAAGTGAAGCCCCATCTGTGGTCTGCAGAAAAACATCTCTCCATGGAACCAGTCCCTGGTGCCCAAAAGGTTGGGGGCTGCTGCTTTAGAAGAAGTCCAAGGTGGATGAGAATATATATATATATTTAAAGGTATTAAAATGACTATCACAATTACAACATGGAACAAATGAAGAACTTAAACTTGCTGACACTAAACAAGACAGGATAACTGATAATGAAGAAAGTAGAAACAAAATTAAAAATGACCTTGACAGTTCAGAGAAGTTGGATAAAAATAACAAAATGAATTTTAGTAGTTACAAAGTTTTTTGACCTAAACAAATTAAATAAATAACTAAACACAAATACAGGATGAACTATATATGAATGATGTGAAAAAATAGAATTATAATCCCAAACTGGGTATCATTCAGCAGTTTTGTGGCTGCCAAAAGGTAGAAACTGAAATAATCACACTGCAATTTATAGAGATCAGATGCCCCACTGAGAATTGTGCTCAGTTCTTCTTATCATAATTTAATAAGGATTCAAACATTGATATTTGGGCAATAAAGTGCAATGAGAAAAATCAGCAGTCTAAAAAGTAATGAGGTTTATTTAACCTTAATAATAGATACTTGAAGAAGGGTATGTGAGAATTATTTTAGTGAAGAATTGAGAAATATGGGCACACAGAAGTTCATTTCTTCTTCTCAGTTATCACAAAGTATACGGACTAATGATTTTTATTATAGGCAAAAATATTCCAGTTGAATGTTGAGAAAAACCTTGCTAACAGAAAGAATAGTCTCAGAATGGAAAATTGACTTCCAAGGGAGATTATGAGGCCATCTTTTCTGGAAGAAAAAGTTGGAGATGCTTAAACTGGTATGTTGAGCAGCAGATTTATTGGTTGCAATAACATCAATTCTAGGGTTCTTGCAATTTGTATGAAAGAATGCAAGTCTTTGAACTGCATCTCTTTCTTTAATGCTGCACACGCACTCTTTCCTGAAAAATGTTCTTTAGGGAGATGTAGTGAGTAGCTCCTCAACCCTAACCAATATCAAGGAAGTAACTCCCATGAAACTTGAAGTGGCTTCATTTTGAGTGAATTGTTTCAGGTTACAATGCCAAGCATATGGACTGAATTATCTGAGTTACTAAATACTTATCGCCACGATCTATAACATGGTAGCTAATTATTTTGCCAAGCTGAATCTTGCCCTGTCCTAGATTTCATTCTCTGCCTTGAAAAGAAATGAAGCAATCGCAGGCAGGCAAGCAAGAGAAACGTAGATTTACTGTGAATGTTTTGCTACATGCAATGTTTCCCCACACACACACACAAGAGACATCATTCAAGCATATTATTCCCTATCTCCACTATGAAGTTGCACTCTTAACAATCCAACAGTTCCTATTATACGATTATCATCAAAACATGATCAGGTTTTTCTAGTTTCAAGGTTACTCATGAAATTCCAACAGAGAAAGATATATTAATAATACAAGGCACATAGTTCCAGTATTAATGATCGATTTTTATTTTTATTTTTTACAAAGTGCAATTTGTATTTCAGAATTCATTATCGTCATTATTAAGACAAAGAGAAAAATAATTACAGTTTTGTCTTTTGGTTCTGACCTATTTTTTTCTTTATTTTTTAAGGAGAAAAGGACTCATTACAAGGAAAATTAATCTGATAATTAATTTTGGCAAATCAGCCATATTTAAAAGAAATAATTCTTTGTGTACTTAAAATATTTCTGTGCCGGTATTTTGTAAGTAAATTTATTGTACAAACCTCTTGAAGTTTCTTTTCAATTTCTTTGAATACAAGTGCTGATTTAAATCCATCAACCACTGCTCTAGTGGGAGTCGCCTGGATAGTTCGATTCCTGAAATGGGAAAAAGTAACTTTGTATCAGTGAAATAAGCAGATTCCAACAAGAAATTTTACATACAATCTAATTATAGTGTTTGCAAATGTCACACATATTAAACCATAATAATAATTTACAAAGTACAATTCCTAAAATGAACTAAGCCAAAATCGAAGAACCTCTACAAGAGGGAGGAAGAGAGATAAATATTTTGTGCATTCTCCTCTTTTAAATAGAAATACATTGTAAAAATGTACGTATGACTGCACAGCTACTACAGACTCCACCACCACCATCAAATTTGCTGACGACACCGTTGTGATAGGCTTGATCTCTGACAACATCAAGATGGCCTATCTAGATGAGATTAGGAACCTGGAGAGCTGGTGTCAGAAAAACAACCTCCTCGTCAACATCAGCAAGACAAAGGAGCTGATAGTGGACTACAGTACAAAGAAGAAAAGGACATACCAGACCCCTGTCATCAACAAAAGTCCAGTGGAGAGTGTGGACCTTCAAAGTCCTAGGCGTCCACATCTCACAGAACCTAACATGGACACGACACATTGACACTGTGGTGAGAAAGGCCCAGCAATGCCTATTCCATTTTAGATGACTGAGAGACTTCAGACTGCCCCCAAAAGCACCCAGAAATGTCTACTCCTGCACAGTAGAAAGCATCCTGACTGGCAACATCACTACGTGGTTCGGGAACAGCATCGTGCAGGACAGGCAAGCTCTACAGAGGGTGGTGTGCACAGCAGAGTGCATCATCCACACCAAGCTCCCTGAACTGCCAAACTATAGCCAGGAAAATAATAAAGGACCCCAGCCACCCCAACAACAGACTGTTCACCATGATGCAGTCAGGAAAGTGCCTCCGCTCCCTGAAAGCCAACACAGAGAGACTAAGGAGAAACTACTTCCCACAGGCAATACAGACCCTAAACCAAACTGTAACAACCCAGGACTAAAAGTATTCCCATAATCTACCTCTCTCAATCACTCCCTAACTTATTCTCCCTCGCTGTCTATACTATTCTCTTGACCTACCACCTACGGTCACAAGTGGTTGCATACACATTTCACTGCATTTCTTACCATGTATGTGAGGAATAAAATTTGATTTGATTTGACTGGAAAAAAAAACCAATTAGAAAAAAATATAATCAGAATTAAGAGGTGAACGTGAGTAGAAACAATTTTCGACATGATGAAAAAGGAGAAATACATTAATAAAATACATTAATAATTGCTATAGGTGAGATCATCCGTGGTTTTGGGGTGAGTTTTCATCAGTATGCTGATGATACTCAGCTGCTTATTTCCACCCCAAA
>JAEANM010025481.1:0-10933 GCA_017656035.1 Myanophis thanlyinensis | reverse complement strand
AATTACAAAATAATAGGATACTAACAATTGAAGGACATGATTTGCAGGCAGGTTGGCATGCTTTCCTATGGGATAAATGGAATAAAATTCACTCATATTTTTTTCAGTGTTCCATTCTATTCCTCTTCCACTTTAACATTTTTTTTTAGCTTCTGGGAAAGTATTCTTGATATCTAATCTGTTCTTACATAGAGACACTGAATGCAGAGAAACAAATGTATTTCTTATACTTTAATTTCTCAACTAAAAGTAATGCATTTAATTTTTCTGTCATAGATCTACCCAACTTGACATTTGAGCTCCAGACAAACTAAGTTGGAAAACAACCCATGCATACTTTTGTGTGTGTGTGATTGTTCTAGAGAACTACACCTCCCATTTATTTTTAGAACTTTTGCCAAGATTCTTTCATTATTCTATTATTTTCTCACAATTTTTCTTTATCTTTCTCTCTATAAATGCTTTTATTCTGTGAAAATTTCTTTTTTTTTTTTTAAGACAAGGCATTCTCAGTTCTTTTAATTTTCTCTCTGATGTTTTCCACTAAAGTGCCATTATTCTATATCTTCTTTTGAGAAACCTCTCTTGCTTTGAGGATACAAAACACCTTTCTTGATTTTTAGAAGCTTCAAGTGTTAACATTTTGCACATGTGCATAAATTAAAACTATCAGGATAATTATCTGCTTTGAATGATCCTTCCATCCTTCCATCCTTATATTTCTATGTATACATCTACCCAATACATAACACAAGATATGTGTGTGAGAAAGAGATTAACTTAATCAATAAAGTATAAATCAACATATATGTATAATTTTATAGGAACAGGTAACAATATGGAAAAATGTTGGTGAAAAAACTCTAAAACTTAATACATATAAGCTGATTGTTTTATAGGTTGGTGTTACATGGTCTATCTCTGTGAAATACTAGGTTCACATTTCAGGGCTTCTCACAATAAGGAAAGGTAGAGACCAGGGGTATTTTTTCCTCTCTCACCTGTTATCCTGTCTAAAGTAATTGAGTCTTGTCTAGTAAATGCAACTACCAATTTCTTCTCCTATCATAGATTTTCTGGAGTGGCAGAAATAGAGCACTGTTTCCCATCTTCTGTATGAACATTTTTGCACATCTATGGGGATGGGATAGTTTTTTTCAAAGGCCTTCAAGAATATATTTCTGTTTCTCATACTTAGGCATGATTGTAATTGAGGCCCTGTATGGTTACTCTAGAATAAAGTCTAGTATGGAAGCTACAGACTAGTACATAATGTATCACATAAGTGGACTCTTAAAATCTGATCGGACTAAATAATCTTTATTTTGTTCTGTATAATTGCACCATAAATTCATCTGTCAATGTTTAGGTAGTAATATTATAATTCCCTTGTGTGATGAAATCATTTTCTGACCCTGACCCAGATATTTTGAAATAAAAGCTTTACTTCTTTGCCTCCTTTTATTACACACAAACTGAGTAGGTGGGGATTACCATGAATTGCTCCCAAGTTGATTTAAGTAATATTGTCATACCAGTTGATAGAAGGTTCAATTAATAGAAAATGTGTATTAACATTTCAATTCAGATTTAATTGTATTGTATTGGGGATCAAAAGCCACCTAGTTTGTAACATTGCTTAAGGTACACATGCTCTCTGGGCAGAGCTCTCCATTACAAACAAAAGAGTATAAATAATTATAGTGTATTTTCAATTATCCCAAGCTGAAAAAGATACAAATTTGAAAACATATTTTGGGGAATTAGATCATGTTAATTCTGAATGACTAAATGTGAAGAGAAGAAATGAGAAATGCTATGAAACATTTACTCCGCTGCTAATAAACTATCTAAATTTGAAATAGTTTCCTCAACTATACTACAGCCATGTTTCCAATTATATGCAGAACTGAATAAAAGAGTAGTAGATTCTTTTTGGAGATGAGTTTAAATTTATTATTTCATTAGACTGAGAAATTAAACTTAAAATGTATAAAAATTCATATTAATCATTTAGTTTCAGCACATAAATGCAAATGGCTTGGAACTGAGCTTCATTTCAAACTATAAGTAATAATTACCTAGCAACAAAGACTGGGTTCCACTAAATTGTGTATTTAGTAAGAACGGAAGGCACTAGGGACCTGAACTAATCAGAGGATTATGGCCAGAACAAATTGATAGTCATAAATTGCTGTTTAAATGGCCTTTTCTAAAATAACTCCCTCCCAAAATAGATACACTAAAAGTGGGGGAGTGAATGAGGAAAGGAATGCAGTCACATCATTATCTTTCATATAGAGAGTTATATACAATTATACAGCTTTATACCCTGAGTCAGGTAGACAATTTGGAATTTACTGTAGTATGATTAGGGAATAATATGCTTATTCTATTTAAATCTCAACTTCCATAAAACCATCTAGTTTTCCTCTAATTTATCTATAGACAGACCTTATCTAATTAATCATACATGTACCCAGAAATAGTTATGGGAAATAATCTAATATTGGTGTTAAAATCAGAGGTAGGACTACCAATAACCTCCAATATCCAAGATACAACATTGCTCATGGGAAGCAAGGAAGATCTGGAGTGTTTAATCCTAAGAGTCAAAGATGAACATGAAAAACTTAATATCAAAGAAACAAAGATAATTACAACACATAGGTCAGAGTGCAGATTAAAAATGAGATATGAAAACAGTAAAGGAATTTGTTTTCCTGTAAAATCAACCAAAGGGGTGACTGCAGCCCTGAGACAAAAAGACCTACAGAAGTTGGAAGAACTGCAATATGTGGCATGAATAACTTCTCGTCACAACCAGATTAGTTAATTCAATAATTTTTCAATTGCTACTTATGACTGCAAAACATGGACTCTGAAAAAGACAGATAAGAGAAGGGTGAGCACCTTTGAACTTAGTGTTGGAGGCATCCCATGCAAAAATAACAAAGAAGTCCTAGACTGAATCTCACAAAAAAAAAATTATTACTTGAAGCTAAGATCACTAAATAGTGCTGTCATATGAGAGCTGACTCACTCAAAAAATCAATAATGCTGGGAGTGATCAGCAGAAACAGAAGAATGGGCTGCTCTAGTACCCATTGGCACTATAAAGAATGACACTAGGATGACTATGGCGGATGTGAAGGAGGCATGAAGATCTGATCCATTGAGTGGCAATGGGTTGGACACGACTGATTGATTGATGACAATTATGAAATATGAAGTACTTGTCTTCATACGTTCATATTACTATGTAATATTACATAGTACATACATATTACATTCTCTGTACAACTAACGTCCTGAACAATGATCAAGACTCAGTTGCAAGAGAAAGCTTTATATTCTTCTTCTAAAAGCCTAGGTATATCAGTAAAAGTATGTAAAAGAACAGAACCAGAAATTAATAAATTAAAAAACTCCTACCTGCAATTCAGATGTTTATACCTGAGAAAAGTATTGAATGCTGCTATGTACTAAAATGTCATGAAGTGAATAAAAGTTTCTTTCCTTCCATAATGGCTCCTATATTGTTTTGAATACAAAGATATAATATAAGTATTAATATGAAATTTTCCTGATAAATGAAAAAAAGTATTAAAGTTGATTCTGTTGCTTAAAAAAAAACCAAACCAAGAATAGAGAAATAGAATAGATAAAATACAAACTAAAGGGTGCTGTAGTTTAATTAGTGCCATTGCTGTTGCATAATAGGTTCTCGCCCCCCCACAATACTTGAGGATTTTTTTCTAGCAGCTGTTAGCTTTCACACAATTCCCATATTTTGTGATAAATAACAGAAATGAAATAACAAGGATATTCTGTCTGCTATAAACCCTATGCCACCAAAAATAGTTTTTTAAGATAGTTGTGTAAATGTAGCATGCATGAATGTACTAATAATTTTATATATTCATTCACAGCAATTTCCCTTTTTCAGTCATTCTTATGGCGATTTGTAGAAAGAAAATTATTTACTATTTGATGTATAAAATGTATTTGCTGCCCATTTTGTATCCAATGACTGGGACAGCTTACAACATAAAAACATTGAAAAGCATTAAAATAATACATTGTAAAAACACAGCAGGTAAAAAACACTAACATAAAATCATGGACAGAAATTGGCAAAGAAGGGAGCCGTACACACAAGGAGAGGGAAAATAGCAGAGAACAAATAGTATTGCTATGATCTGGAAAATAATTTTCACCTAGAGTGTTTTTCTAGATATATCATCCAATTTGAAATGTGTAATGTGTTTGAATTTTGTTGGTCGCATGAAAAGAGTATACAAGAAAATAAAAAAGCATCTAAATAATATGCAGCCTTCATTTGAACATTTGAATGCAGCTGCCATCGTCAATGACTATTGGCTATATTGACTGTATTGATTGATGGCCATTCAGAATTTACAGAATAGAGTATTTTAACTCTGAAATAAATCCAGGTTACTGTACTGTCTGAACACTGCTTTTCACTGACAAATCAAAGGATACATTCCCAAACCTTTTATTCATTTCTAATGTTCTGTAAGATATAATTAAATGTAAATCCAGCATTTATGTTATATGTATTTAAAATTTTTAAGCATATCCTTATTTTTTTTATTAAATCAGCTAAATTTTAATATCTCTCCCAAATGTATACTGTATATGGTCGTTTAAGACAAGGAAGAATTATTATATGGCATTTAGGAATATTTCTTTTGAATTTGGCTTAAAGTGATTTATGTGGTCAGATAAGGAAAAAAAAGACTGAAAGTATGTTATATTTTGAAAAAGTCTTGCCTATTCATTGTAGAGAGGGAATCAATCTAATTAATTTGAAATATATATATAATATTTATGTGTCACTCAATAGGATGGAGTTGGTGTTTGCCTATAGCAGAAAATTTGACCAGACATCATCAGTGGCGTTCATATAATGTAAATGATTTTATCATAGTTGGTATTTACAAGCATAAGTAATCCACTTCAATTTCTTACCATTTGATTACCCTCTGTGAAATTACAGAATTATAAGACAACACTATGAATTATCACAACAGTTCACATTTTTACACATGAGCTCCTGGAATTACAGTTCTCTTATCTATTATTGACTAATAAATTAAATATACATGAATCATTTATTTGGAATTGAAAATGAAGTACACTAAGAGTTAAGCAATTATTTAAAAGGTTTATATCAACATCCAGCTATTAAAACTTTAGTGGATTAAAGTTTTAATTTAGTGGGTAGTACAGTAATTCCTAAAATATTGCACTTTCAAAGATTTTTAAATGAAGTGTTTTACATTTTCTATATTGAAATTAAGAGGGGATGCAAAAGAGTAGAAAGTAGAAACTGTTAACATTAGTAGTGGATAATAACCTCCATGGTGATAAAATACATGTTCTCAAACTGTTTGGATCCTGCCCTTGTTTACATGAGTGGAGAGCAGCTATGTATATGTACAAGTATAATTTCTCAAAGTTGTTATAGATATCTGCAAGAGATAATATCTATATTTCTATAACCAAATTTTTCCTCATGGTCATTACAGCACCACAGAATTTTGCCACTGCACTTGTGGTAGCCGGGTTTGAGTCCTGGAGGAGAAAACCTACATAAAAATTGTCTGACCTCCCTGGTAGTATCTCTAATAAGAGTAGAATGTACCTTGATCTATACACTCTGTATACTGTAACTCGCAATACAATAAAACACATGAGATAAATTCGACATCTCCTTTTCCACATATACATACCCATTCTGCTACTGGGGTTCTCTTATACCTGCCCTGGAGGAGTGTTGAAGGGAGAATGTTAAATCTGGCTCTGAAGAAAGCTATTCTGTAATTTGGGAAGAGCAGGTCATTTAAACATCTTGCGATTCCCACACACCCTGTTTGCTTCTGTCCCTACTATGGAAAGGCAACCTATTTAGTTCTTCTTGGAACTCCATATCCTCCAGTCTATTGATTACTACTTGCTTTGCTTGGTCAAAGCCTAGGGATATTAAGAATAGTGGGGAGAGCTCATAAGAGCCCAGCTTGTGATTTATTGCCTGTTTCCAGGGAAAGGGGAACCAGTCAACACTAGCGGGGTCAGTCCCTCTAGAAAGAAATGCATTTTTAGCCAATAAGTAATCATCTCTTCTTAACTGGGTGTTTGAGGTTCCTTTGAGTGCAGCTAGAATAGCTCACAGGAATTTTGTTGTACAATTTCTAGCAGGACTTTCTTTG
Source organism: Myanophis thanlyinensis (assembly GCA_017656035.1). NCBI lineage: Eukaryota > Metazoa > Chordata > Lepidosauria > Squamata > Homalopsidae > Myanophis > Myanophis thanlyinensis. The sequence goes on along the minus strand of JAEANM010025481.1, from coordinate 4,697 downwards.
CAAGGATTCCTATTTGTGCCTCATATAGAATTTGTGCCAATGTTTTGACCTCAAAAAGTTCTAAGGCGGCAGGTACTAATTGCCCTCCATCTGTGTAAAAGAAATGTTTAATTGCATTTGAGGACCTATAAGCTGCTTGCAATGCATGAGCCAGGTGTGCCTTCCATGTATCTTGTGAGTGGAAAACCACCCCAAGGTATTTAAATTAAAAACCTTTTTGTTTCGGCAGGCCGGTCTGGCCTAGTACTATCGGTTGGGGATTTTAATTACTTTTAATTAGTTCTTAAATTGGTTTTTAATTTCTTAATTTTTTTGAATCTTTTAGACTGGGTTTTAATTGATTGGTTATAATTAATTTTAAAATTTGTTTTAACTGTTATTTGTATTTTTAGTGGCTTTTTTGCTGTGCACCGCCCCGAGTCCTTCGGGAGAGGGGTCGGTATAGAAATTATGCAATTAAATTAAATTAAATTAAATTAAATGTCCTTACCTGTTCTAAGTTATGTCTTTCTATTCTGCAGGCATATTGGCTAGGTCTTTTATCAAAAACTAAAAATTTCAATTTGTCAAAGTTAAGGATCAACTTATTCTGTCTACAGTATCCTAGTGTTGCAGTAATTGCTCTCTTCAGTCCTATGGAGGTTCTAATACAATATTCATTGGTTGTAATAGTTAAACATATATATCACATTAATGACCTAAGAATGACTATTACATTTAAGGTAAAATGAGTATCAAGAATCATGGTCCCCATCACCAAACTGAGTTGCACACTGTTTATAAATTCAATTCATAATATTAAAAATCTATTCTAATTTGGCTGTTTCATAAAATTGAAATGCACATTTTATACACAAATAAATCCACCAATTCATGTACCAGGACATAAAGATAAATGACATTTACACAGCATTCAGAAAAGACAATAAAAGAGTTAAAAAGAAATAAAAAGACCAAAACACCTCTTCCTACCTATCAACAGCCAGATAAGCAGGTTTTACTACCACACTAACACCAAGCAACAAGCAATAAATAATGTTGTAATCAATCAATTACCAAGAAGAAAACTACACTCCCATCAAGAGTGACAGGGCAAGTTAAAAACAGAAAGCAAATTTCACTCCTTTTTAGTACTGAAGATGTTATTTTGCTGGGTAATGAAATGTCTGCAAGAAAAGAAGCAAGCTCTGAGATCACCAAGAATTTCACAGTTCAACTCTTAACTACATATATTTGCTTGTATATGTATCAAAGAATAATTTGCTAGAATAATCTACTAAGTAAAGAATAATGAAAGAAATATTTCCAGTTTGAGTTAAAATTTGTGTCTAAACATTCTCCCATTGAATCCATAAACCTAATTCAGTATACTTAGCAGGGAATTATGATTTGATAAAGTTTAATAAGAATATAATACGTTGCAATGGAAATCCAACTCTTAAGATTTCTTTCATTAAAGTTAAATTAATTATTTTTAAATTATTATTTTCCAGAGTTGTTGAGCTTGATAGCATTGCTAGCAAGTGAAAAAGGTTGTCCAAGCTGCTCCTCACATTTTCAGACATTTTTAAAAACAAACTGGAATGATATACAGCAATTAAATGTTGTATATCAACTCTGAGTGTAATATTTGGAGTAAATTTAATGTTATTTTTGTGCTAAAATTTTTATTGTTGCATCTCTCTGCTACTGAAGTCAAATGCCTCAGCTGTTAGAATAAAATAGAAATGTTACATTAATTATTGCAAAATGTACAAAGTATTCTCTTGGTACAGTCTGGTTCTTGATAAAGAATAGTGCATATTGTTTATTGAATATGAGTACAGCAAGAACTTTTAAACTGACAGTTACTGTACTGAACTGTTCTTTGAGGTCAGTTTTTAATGGCTATAATCCCAGTGGTGAATAATAATTTACAGTATATTACTTCTGTAATATGTGTTCTTCCATAACCTGCAGTTTATTCATCTTTTGTTATATACCTATTGGGTAGCTAATAGCCAAGTTTACAATCCTATTATAGTTGTTTATGAGTATCTTTCATTGACTATAGTGGGTTTTGGTTTTAAGAAAATACTTATAAAAAGAATTAGCACCTTTAATGTTTGTGACAGCATAAAATTAATGCAAAATGTTGCAACTGTTTATGTAATGAAGAAATGCTGGCCTGTGTACAAAACACACAAGAGTGCACAACAATTAAACTAACAAAAACCAAGTGTAGAAAGAAATGTGGAAAGAAAAACCAATCGTTTAAATCAGCTCCAATGAAATAATGCTACAAAAGTATTTTGGGCTGTAGGAGAGAATTCAAGAGAAACTGTTTGTTTTCATTGATCTCCAAGTGAACAGAAGAGCTACAACCTCTGTATGGAAATATGTAGAAATGGCTTCTAACACCAAGATCTTTCAAATCGTGGACTGAAAAGATGCCCAAAATTCTACATCTGCCACATTCACTATTTTCCTATTTTGAAACATACAAACTGTGCATAAATAATATGATACATTTAAATATCCAGAAAAACATCATGTTTAACTATAGAATGTCTCAAATTCCATTGACTTTTATCTTGAATTTAATATCTTTTCCTAATTTTAAATGTTATATAGTTATGTTTTAATATTTTATTTGTATGCTGCCCAGAGTACCTCCATGAGGGAGATGGTTTCTAAAATTGATAAATAAATAAATACCATGCAATTTCCAATCTATAGGTAATCCTTGGCTTTCAACAGTTCATTTAGAGACCATTCACAATTACAACAGCACTGAAAAATCTACCATTTTTTATACTTGCGACCATTGCAGTGTTCCCATGGTCACATGATCACAATTCAGATGCTTGACAACTGGTCCACATTTACGATGGTTGCAGTAACCTGGGGCCATGTAATAACCTTTTCCTGTCTTTATTACTATGTGAAATATATTACCATATTCTAGGTCTGAACTTGCTTATCATAGCAACAGCTAGAGCACTATTAGACTGGAATAGGACCAGTGGTGGAATTGAACATTTACTACCGGTTCTGTGGGCATGGCTTGGTGGGCATGGCTAGGGGGCTGCTGTAACTGGGTGGTCAGTTTCTGTAAGTAAGGCAATAAAGATTAGACTAGAAACAACACTAGAAAGTTTCTTTCCTGCCCTCCTTACAGGATTAACCCTGTAAGGTGGAAAAAAAACAAAAGGAGATTTCTTCTAACAACCGGTTCTCTGCACTGCTTAGAAAATTTACTACCAGTTCTAGCGAACCTGCTAGAACCTGCTGAATTTCACCTCTGAGCAGGACAACTTTTGGAGAAATGTACCCATGGTATATTATATGAGAAAACTTATATATACTGGGAATACAAAAATCTGAGGACTTGACTACTTACTAAATTTATAGAAAATGGTGTGATTTTTATAAAAATTGGTGTATTTTTTTTTTTAAAAACTATACCCCTCTTCAAGTTAGGAGAAAAAATGGAAAATTGTAACTTGTTCCATGTGTGTGACATAGACCTATTTTGTACCCTTTTCTACCTTGTTATAGCCCCCCCCCCCGCCCGGATTTCTCCAAAATAATATTATCTATGGCCTGACACATACTCTTTCCTGTCATTAAAAGTCTGAATGAGACTTTGTAGTGAATGAATACATGGCAAATTGTACACAGTTGATGGCCTCTAGCTTGCAACTGCCTCCAACAATGAGAAGAAGGAAGAAGAGAAACTAAATCTCCTTCCAGTAGAATCATTATAAAAAGAACATGGTCAGATAAAATATAACACTATCAAAAATGATGCCATTGCTATTATCTGCAATAACATTTGAATCTATAGAAAGTTCTGTAGCTGATCTATGGATTAGTTTTCTGCATCAACACCTTTACACAGCAGTGCAAGATGTTACTACAATGTTTCCATAAACTAATGGAAGAAAAAACTTTCTGAAACGATAAGAAATAGGGTCCACTGGAAAGGCAGTCAGAAAACAGAATCACACAAGAATAACAGAGTAATGAGAAACAAAAAAAGTGTGCAAATGAAAGACATGCATATAACGGAATAATAAGTCAAGGAAGTTATTGCCACAAGGAAACAGAGATGGCTTCTAAATTACATATTACAAAACCTAGTAAATTTAATAACAAATGACTATAATATACCGAATATTTGTAGTAGGAATTTAGAAGAGAATAAAGGTAGCATACGAAATAAAACATCGGAAATATACTATACAATAAAAAAGAATAATAATTTGTGAACAAAGAGAAATAGAATAATTTAACAAGGATAAACCCCATCACAAGATATTTGATTCCTACTATAAATGAATTTGTCAGCATAGCTATTCATCCTACATTTTTTTAATTTAAAAAAGGATTTCTATTTTCTAATCATAAAATGACTCAAATAGGGTATATTTTTTTAAAAATCACACCAGTTTTTATTCTCCATCTAACCTACCCCTTTTATGAAGCCCTATCTTTAAAATCAAAATCAAATCAAATTTATTCATCACATACATATACATACATACATAGTATGATATGCAGTGAAATGTGTTTTTGATCACTCACGAGGTAGTAGGCAAAGGAGGTAGTATAGAAAAGGAGGGAGATTATGGAGTGGTTAAGAGAGGTAGATTATTTAAGAGGTAGTTTAGAAATTATTATAATCCTGTGTTTGTTATGGTTTGGTTTAGGGT
>JAEANM010025480.1:0-10933 GCA_017656035.1 Myanophis thanlyinensis | reverse complement strand
ATAATAATAATAATAATAATGAAGAAACAAGTAAGATAAGAATCAGAAATATTATTTTAATGACAATGCTATGATATATATCCAGGAGTGAGATCCCACTGAGTTCACATAGAACCGATAATAGTAATAGTGATACATTTGGGAAATCCAGTAATAAATGAAATGTTCAGCAGCTAGTTAAGAAGAATTTCCTCAAAGACAATATGAGCATAAAATATGTACTGTTGGAGATTGATGTGTTCTGTGTTTCATCAGTGTTCCCAAGAGTAGGAATTTGACTAATGATTAATTGAAGCAGAAAGGAGTTGTGTTTATAAGAAATTATAATGGGTTTAGTTAAAAATTTTCACTTGGGAAGAAAGGCAGAAGGAGGTGACCTCAGACTAGTAATCTGAAGCGCTGAAGGGTTTATTCCCCTGTATTCATAGCATCAAAAGTTATTAGAGAAACAGGCACAGTTGGAACATTTCAAGAGAAATGATAACAAATTGCAAATTGTATGCATGTGTGGGTATAGGTTCATTTAAAACTTTTCAAAAAGGAAAGATCAAAACTAACAGAAACTAAGTAAGGGAAAAAGGAAGAAGAACGAAATCAAGATAAAAATATACAAGCTAATGGCATTGGCTTCTGATTGGGCCTGATAAATATAATAACTTTAATGCTGAAGACACATTTGGACCCATAATGGTTAAATTAGTAAGCTCTATAACATTCCACTGTAGTGTTTCAGCATAGCTTTATAAATAGGGGATTGTCACTGAGTCATGTGTTAGAGGTCAGTTCCGTTCTCTTTTCCTTTTTGGCTACTCAGATGTTTTTAACTGAAATCCAGAATCATACAATAAAATAATTTTAAGATAGTTACATTTTTACAGTAAGGATTCCACCAAAATTATAAAAGACACAGCATATATGCCAAGATGTTTTTCATGATGATCTGTCTGATCTAGAGGAAAATTGTACTAATTGTGATTGAATGTAGCCATTAATTTATTATATTGTAGTTATTATTTTAGATGACAGTCCCATCTTACAGACTTGGCATTGGTAATAATACTTGGTAACACTAATGACAAGCTTGTATTACATATAATGTTTACATTTTTAATATGCAGTGTTAATATGCAGTGTTTTGATGATGTTTATGACTGTGCTATTTTGATCACATAAGTTCAGAAATATATTTCATTGAGTTTAATTGGATTTACTTTCAGGATGATAATTATATGATAACAATCTTTCTAAACTGATCTCAATAAATAGGAATAGAAAACTCTTGTTTCACACACCCAGTGAATACCTGCATCCTAAAATTAAGGCTACTTTATTTAGGACAACAAAAATATGAATGACCACTAGATGGCAGTAATCTGAGACAGAACACTCTAGCTTTCTACTGCACTCTATCAGTGGCCTGAATTTTTGCAGACCAGTATGGTAGCTCTGAGTAAGATTGCTCCCCTTTTTTTAAACCATCAACTTGCCTTTAACATTGGTGTTTTCTATCACTGTAAACTGCATAAAAATAGTATACCAATCTTCTTCTAAAAATACAGCTTTCATGCACATTAAATAATTTGCCTATTGCTTTTTGTTGATAAAGGGACAGTATTAAACCAGATAACTTTCTTGATTTAGTTAGTTGGCTTAAGAATAATTAAGTGGGTTGATGCCTGGTCTTAAATGTAAGTGTCAGGACTGCAGATCATTTTGTTATCTGGGAACAAAATAAATAACATGAAAACTAAAACTGTCCTGAAAACCAGCTAGTTAAGGCAATCATTATGTGATGAAAATGTAATTGACAGAACTGGGGGCTTGAAAACATTTATTCTGCTATATTTATTTGTCAATTATTCATGTTAGAAAAATATTTTTGTCTAGTTTAAACGCCTTAAGAGTTCACCAGACAGCTCATGTAAAATTAAAAAGTATTACAATTTGAAATTGTATTTGAATCTTTAGAAAGGAAAGTTAAACTTAGTAAAGACCTTAGAAGTTGTACTTCTATATTTACAAATACTATGTAATGAGTAATTCTAATCCCTGCTAAATCTAATATTATGGTTAATGTAGTTATTATGTAATTGTGTAGTTATAGTGCAGTTATTTTTAACATTCAAAAAATATAAAAATTAGTCATCCAGGACATTCATCATTTTTGTCATGATCTAGATGGTATGGGAGATTACATTTGCATTGCAACACACTACAAAGAATTTTTATTGTTTCTGTCAATCAACTCCTAAGAATTAGAACTATATTATTAAATAAATTGGGCTTTTAAACAATGTGTTTAAAATACATTATACTCCCATCAATCCTCTCAAAAAAGAAACAAGTCATTTTCCATGTTCTTTTTATTAAATCTAATAGTTTCTCCTTTAAAGGGTCTTTGTATTGCATATTAGTCTCAGTGCAGTATTTTGGTTGAGAAACTTTACTAGTTTATATACAGTTTATACAAATAGTTGTGATGCACTTGATTAGCAGCATTTTTGACCCAGGTTTACATGGAACTTTTAATACTTTTAATATTTGCAATTTGGGCAATTCTAAAGGTTTCCATACCATGTATCTTGGCTAATGTTTGATTTTTTTTTCCTTTACCAGTCTATTACTTCCTGGGCCTTCTAAACAGAACTGGGTGTTAACTGAATATAATTGATTTTTTTTCTGAATTAGGGCCTTAGCTTATCTGTTCCAAAAAATAAAATAAAATGCATGCTTATAAAGCAGACATTCTTTTGAAACAGATTTCCCTCATTGGAACTATGTACATCCATTTATCAATTATTCTATTTCTCCATTGATGTACATAAATCCATTGTCAACCCTGAAGCTGACATGACCAAAGCCATCTTGGTACTTCAGTGTTGCCACACTGGAGCTGAGGAATAGGGAAGGGGAATTTGAGATAGTTGGGATTTTGTAGCCAAAATAAATCTTGGAAAACATCTAGCCAGCCTCCAGAGGAAGGAGGAGTGGTGTCAGCAACCAACCAACCAGAGCCGTGATTGGATCATGTGACTGAAAGGGGAAAACTTTTACTTTTAATTAGATGAAAACTGCGGGAACCTTCCGAGTCAGTTTTCACCAGATCTGTGCCAATATGATATATCCAATAAAGCTATTCTTTGAGGAATCTACCTGCCTTGGAGTTTTGCTTGCTATGGGTCTATTACTTGGAATCCTGACATCCATACAAATAAAGTTGAGAGGCCAAGTCACATTATAGCATCAGTAGTAGATTGTATCATTTCACAGGTACATTTCAGAGCTCCAAAGGAACTTCTTAGAACTTTGGGTTACTGTCCATTCAATTTCTTGGAACTTTTGATTACTGACCATCTTCAGATAATCATTCCTCTTCAGGCAGGATTTTTAAGCTGGAAAAATAACATCTCTAGTCTTTTTTTTAATGAATATTTAATAATTTAAATGTATTGGCTTCCCAACTCCAGTGGACTCTGTGTGGTGTGTACAAAACTAAGAAAAAAAGAAAAAACAGCTAAAAACATTGAGTCACATAGACAGCCCAGACTACAATAATCTAATGGACAACAAAAGCAACAAAACAAAATAGGGGCTATTGAACAAATAGCTCCATCAACTCCAGGCCTGGGACAAATGCCAGATTTTTTTAGCACTTTTGGTAACCCAGAAGGGAGGGCAATCTCCTTGTTTCTGAGGGATGCTGTTTCAGAAGACAGCAGCCACCTCAGAGAAAATACGGTTCTTAGCTCCTGCAAGCTAGCAATGTTAAGTGGAGGGCATCCTTTCTGCTGGAATGCACTGGGCAATTGGAGACAAATATTCCTCAGATATCCAGGCCCTATACCTGTGGTGGCGAACCTATGGCACGGGTGCCACAGGTGACATGCAGTGCCATCTTGAAGGGCACACAAGCTGTCAGCCAACTTACCTCCAGCTGAGCATGCACATGCCTCTGCTATGCATGTGCGTGATTACAGTAGGAAATCCAGCTGGTCTTTGGAGCTTTCCTGCGCATGCACATGATTACTTATGTGTGCATGAGTGCCTGTGCATAGCATGCATGCATTACATGTGCAAAAGCTGGATGCATGTGCAGATGGTGCAGTTGCACATGCAGCGCACATGGAGGAAGTGCATGCAAGTGCAGATGGCACATGCAAATTGCATACTTTTCGGCACTTGGTAAGTAAAAGGTTCACCACCACTGCCCTATACCATAAAGGGCTTTATAAGTAATAACCAGCTCCTTGAATCACACTTGAAAGCCAACAATGTAACTCATATAGCAGCGGTGACACATGGGCACATCAAGAGTTACTGCTGACACCATTACATTTTGACCCAGTGTAGCTTGCAGATGACCAAAGCCCCCTCCTCAACCAAGGAAAGGTGCACATAATAAACCTGTGCAAAGGCCCTCCAGGCTACAGCTGCCACCTGCTATTTGAACAGTGGCTGCAAATCCAGAAGGACTCCCAAGTTATGAACCAAACTTGCCTGGGGAAATGCAGCTCCATCCAAGAAAGAGACATTCTTGACCAAGGGGACTCATACAGTCACAACCACTTAGCCTTGTTGGGATTCAGCTGAAGTGTATTCTGCATAACCCAGACCCAAAAGTCTCCAGGCACTGGGTCAATGCACTGATAGCTTCATATGGGCACTTGAGATGGGGATATAGAGTTGGGTATCATCAGCATATGGATGATACTGCACACCAAACTGGCAGATGACTTCACCCGTGGTTTTGTGCAGATGTTGAACAGAAGAGAGGAGAATATCAAGCCCTAATGAAAAATATTTATGGTTTATATTATAGTTCAGATTGTTAGCTAACTTGAGTACCCCATGATGTATGGGATTTACATTGATATAAACAAACAAATACTAACTAATGTGCTAGCTGTATTTATATAGCACACTTAGATAATGATGTGGCTCCTTTTGGTTTAACTTATTATATGAACCAGCTACTGTGGTTTATATGTTTATGGCTTAACATGCTTTGAAAATTTAGCGCATTGTGGTTTTTCTAACAAATTACCATTAAACAAATGGTTTGGATGCTGTACACATGGAGATGTTATGTTTCTGTAAGCCCACCGGACCTGGCATAACAAATGTCTGTACTTGTTTTATTATAAAAGTCCATCTGCAGTTACCTCATAGCCATCAGGGATCAAAATCATGTGTACAAATAATCAAGTGGAAAAATACAAACTAAGTAGATTCTTTGACTTTTCTTTATTGAATATCTATAGCCACCCATCTCAGATAAATGACTCTGGACAAGATGTAATAGTACACGAATACTGCTACAATTCTCTTTATCATTTTATTCTAAGAATTTCGCATATGACCACTGGTTCCCCTAATAGAATGAAAGATGTTCACATAACAAAAGAAATGGTTAAAAAACAAGCAAAGAAGGTCAAGAACTGGAGTGACCCTGGTTTAGAATAGCTCCATGGATTCTGGTTGAAATCACTAACAAATTTGCATACAAGATTAGCAAACCAGATGAATCAGGTTCTGGAAACACCAGAAAGTGGAAAATGTCTAACAACTGGAAGAACTTTTTTTGATTCAGAAGGATGCAGAAAATGGAAAGAAACCCGAAAATTACAGGCTAGTCATTTGCCTGCTAACAACATACAAATTATGGATATCTAGAAAACAAGGATGTGCTGCCTGTAGAATAGAAAGGGTGCTGCAAAAATTCAAGAGGAACCAAAGACCAGCTGATGATTGATAAACTGGTTTTGAAGAATTCAAAGAAAAGAGAAACAAATTTGTTCATGGCCTGAATTGATTATAAGAAAGCATTTGATTCTGTTCCACACAGCAGGACTGAGAAATGCTTAGACATTTTTGGAATTAGCAGCAACATCCAGAAATTCATGAAAATTTCCATAAAGCTCTGGCAAATTAAGTTGATGGCCTATGGAGAAGAACTTGGTGAAGTTAAAATCAAACGAGAAATCTTCCAAGGCGACTCACTATCACCTCTGTTATTTGTACTTTTTGTGTGCTTCACGTGATGATTTCCGTATATGTAGGTATCATCTTAATTTTATGAATGTGTTAGCACTGAATAATTATATGTAATGTATACTGTATCACATTAGAGGATTTTATTAGACAGAGATCACAAAGAAAAATGCTCAAAGTGCTTTAAAATTGTTTTATTTGCAGAATAAAAGTGACTAGGACTCAGCTCGTAGTGAAATCAGCTCTTTATTACAGCACAGCATTCAGAACAAGAACAAGAAAACAGGCAGAATGACAGCTATTTATATTATTTACAAACGCACGTCTTGACCAATCAGAGAGCAGGATTCTCCCGCTCTCTGATTATCCGTGCCAGACTTGGTGTCTGCTCCATACCATATATGGTACAGAACAAAAGTATTTCACAGAAAGAAAAACAGAAACATTTATTATAAAGAGGTACAGGGGGGAAAAAACCAGTGGAACTTGAATTGATATTGATCACATAGTATTAAGGATGATGTTCACAATGCCTCATGAGTTCCAGGTATTTTATATATGATTCCTGAAACATAGAAAAGCTGGATTCAGATTTTCAGCAGAGCTTCTTATATGGAAAAATAAGGACATTATGGATTAAATATATTCTGGTCGTGCAAGTTTTCCACCCAAGAGATTATTGGTAATATGCTTGTCTCGTTATGAAATTACAGTTATTAACTTTATATTATGAAGTTACAAAATATATTAATCATACCTTTCTCTAAGAAACTGAAAGAGATGATTGAACTCTGTAGTAAATCCCTACTCCTACATTCAGTAGATTCCAGTAACTTTACCCAGAGTAGACTTCAGGCTATTTACATGAACAAGGCCTAAACAGATATTATTTTTAATTTTAACAACTGTACAATTTTATTCATGTTTGCTTTCTTTTCTCGCTCCCCAAATTCTTCCTCACTTCAACAGTATTGCACTATAGTTTTAAGACAAAGCACTTGTTGTATATTTTGTAATCTTTTTCCAAGTTGCCACCAGCATAAACAGAGGCGGAAGCATGCCACACAGCAAGCTGCATTATCCTATGCATTATCCTTCTTCCCTAGAAAATAGATCTACCTTCTTTTATGTTGCTGAATTGTTCCACTCCTGCCACTCCTGGTATTTATGCAGAAATATGCTTGCGTTTAAAATCACCAAACCCTTAATGATACCCTTTGAGCAGATCACTAATCACCCTTATTAATCACTACCTTGGTACAAATGTTATGACATTTTTTTAATGTTTCTTAGGTTTGCCATCCACATAATGTTCTTGAGATCTTTCACTATTGCATCATTATATTGTGCAATTAAACTTTCCTCCACAGTGCACACTTGGCTTAGATTGTTTCCAACTAATGCACAAGGTCCACCCAATTTTCTGCACTAATATTAGCTTGCTTATCCTTTTAAACTCTTTTCACCTTAATATGTGCTTAAACTCCTATATCTCCTGCAGCTTGACCCTATGTATATTTACTCGGTAAGGATGAATTTCTTGGAAAGTACTCCTTGAATCTAGCATGAAGCAATTCAGTTTTAATTCCTCCTGTCTTTGTGTTTTCTTTCTATAAAACAAATCCAGGGTCCCTTTTCTGTTGAATAATGGCTTCAGGAAGACAACAATTCTTCAAAAAGTTGGGAGAATATAGAAACAAAGGATAAAAATCACAAACCAAAAAGTAAAAGCATACGTAGCAGGGGTGGACATCCTTCTGGTGTGTGTGTGTGTGTGTGCATTTAAAAAAAAAAATCCAACCTCTGAGAACAATTTGGAGGTAGTCAATGGTATTCCAAAGGTATTTTTTCAGGAGGCAACTGGACTTTTTTGTTTTCTATTTGAAGACATTTTGCTTCTCATCCAAGAAGCTTCTTCACTCTGACAGGATAGTGGGGAATGGAAAGATTTATATTCCTTGTAGACAACTTGGTCATTTACATCCTTTTATAGGGTCGTTGAAGCACTTGGAGGTCCATTCTTGGAGATTTAATTCCCCACTATTCTGTCAGAGCTGAAGAAGCTTCTTGGATGAGAAGCAAAACGTCTTCAAAAGAAAAAACAAGAAAATCCAGTTGCTTCTTGAAAAAGCATCTTTGGGACAACCATGACCTGGATGACTGAGAATCTCTACAGACTTTTAATCAATGGTACATTTATATGCAGACAAGGTAAAAGAGGCAAGGATGGATGTTCCTCAGCCTGTAATCAGAAATCATGAAAATTAACAATCACAAGAGTAAACAATATTAGCAATCATTTAAAATTAAGTGTAAGCAGAAAATAGGAGGAGATATTTTTTTTTTTTGAAGCAAGCTCTGGATTCCTTTTGTATAATTTATAAATGGAAATTGTAAAGTAGGCCCTATGTGAAAGCAGGACAAGTTGTAGGCCAGGTTTATTTTTTTCTCCAGATCAGCCGGCTGACCTTGTCCTGCCTATGAGTGCATATTGAAAACAAGGAGAACAAGCTGAACCAGCAAAGCTGTTTGCCAGGAAAAAGTATCAGAATCTCAGGACTGCATAATTACCTTTAGCTTAAAACATCCAAACTCCTGGAAAATATGAAATAACATTAGAAACTTCAGCTGTACTAACATAAAATCAACAGATATTAAATTTAATTAGAAGACCGAAGAGATGCTCATACAGGTAGTCCTTGACTTACAATGGTTCATTTAGTGACTGCTCAGTTACAACAGCACTGAAAAAAGTGACTTATGACCATTTGTTACACTTATGACCATTGCAGCATCCCTATGGTCATGTGATCAAAATTCAGACACATGGCAACTGACTCATATTTATGACGGTTGCAATGTCCCAGGATCATGTTTATGTGACCATCTGACAAGCAAAGTCAATGGGGAAGCCAGATTCACTTAAGAACTATGTCATTAGCTTAACTATAGCAGTGATTCACTTAACAACTATGAAAAGGTCATAAAATGGGGCAAAGCTCACTTAACATATATGTCTCACTTAACAACATAAATTTTGGGCTCAATTGTGGTCATAAGTGAAGGATTATCAATAAATGAAATACAAAGCTCTTCATCAAATACATACTGAGAAACAGGAATAAAATGAACTTATCATGACCTCACATGATGTTTGAATGTTATGTGATTTATTGACTTAAATCTTTTTCACCTGTTTTTTTTAAGTTTTATAAAAATGAATCTGTCAAATAACTGAAAATATGTTTTTAGGGCTGTTACATTTATAGAATTTATTTTATTTTGTTGTCATGTCAGTAACATAGTCTACATGATGGTTTTAAAAGCAGTAATTGTCTTCTGGTTATATTAAAGGTAGTTTTAAGACAGGCCTGTCAAACTGGTGGCCTGGTGGCTGAATGCATCATGTACACACCCACCTCAACTCTGCAAAGGCAAAAAAACATTAGGATACATCACGATAGTCATGTGACGTGATTGAGTTTGACCTATTTTAAGATGTCTGATTATATGTATGTTGTTTTGATTGTAAGCCACCCAGTCTGATGTATCTGAAATGACCGGCTATATAAATCAATCAAATATGGAAACCATTTGCCATCATTTTCTTCTAGGGTGTTTTTCCAGCTTTCCAGTCCAGCCCTGTGATTTCCTGTTGGTCTCCCTTCCAAGAATCAGGACCATGATACATATCTCACAACAGTAACTTTGAGTGACACACAAAGTTAAAATAACAATACTGTTAAATTAGGGATCAGCCAACTATGTATGTAGGCTATATCTCCAATATACAGCTACTGGGTTTACATAGGGATAAAATTAGTTAATGGCAGGACAATTACAGCAGATAAGCAAAATACTTTTTTTTCTGCACATTCCATGATATTGACCAAATGGACTTCAAAATAACAATTGCTGAAAGAAGAGCAGATATGGAAGCTAGTCACCTTTTCACTATATTACATTATTTCTGTCACATGATGTCTTGTAATCTGCCATAATTACACAAACAACAATAAAGTTCAATTAATTAATTATATAATTGACATCGATTATATAATTTTAGATTTAATGGGCATTTGGATTTAACAAATACATATTTGTTCAAATGATCCACTTTTGGTTGTTTTATTCCAGATTTTTGTTACGCAGCTTTATAGTGAAAATGGATTGATTGGAACAAGTAAATAAATTTATATATCTTGATAAAATGCTAACTAAAAATAAAAAAATGGACGGAAAAACGTGGTACAAATGTAGTGGATAACAATGGCATTTAGACTTATATACTACCCCATGGAACTTTATAGCACTCTTGGAGATTTACAAAGTATGCATTATTTGTATATTGTCCTCAGCAATCTGGGTCCTCAATTTACTGACCTTGGAAGGATGGAAGGTTTTCTGCTAATATACATGGTGTGCTTCAAAAAATGAATTCTTAATTGAAAGAATTGGAAAATGGTTATGTATACTATTCTATTGCTGTTTGCTTTCTTTTATAGAAGTGAGAATTATGTCTGTCAAGAGAAATATCAAAGCTGAATGAATGCAGCTTAAAAGTATTGTGTTCTAAAGCAGAAAAGTGCTTGGGTCAAGAATATATGGTTACTGAATGAATACAAAAGTAATTGCACATTGTGACAGAGGTACACTGACAATATTTGTTACCATCATCAGCCTCCAGCCAACCTGTGCTCTCCCACAGGGTGGGCCTCCTCGGGGTTCCACTGTCTGGACGGTGCCATCTGACAGCCCTGAGGGTGCGAGCCTTCTCTGTGAGTGCGCCCTCCCTTTGGAACGAATTGCCCCCGGAAATCCGGACCATTGCGGACCTACGGACCTTCCGGCGCGCATTAAAAACTCACCTGTTTCAGCAGGCTGGTCTGGCCTAGTACTCAATGGAGGTTTTAATCTTTGTTTTTTAATTAGTTTTAAATGT
>JAEANM010025479.1:0-10933 GCA_017656035.1 Myanophis thanlyinensis | reverse complement strand
AATAAATAAACTGGTTCCCTGAAGGAATAGAAAATACAAATAAGCAAGACATAAATATTAAGAATGCTGATGGATCATGGCTTGGTAACTTTTTAAATTTAATATTGTAATCCACCCAGAGTTACCATGTGGCAAGATGGGTGGGTAATAAATTTTACAAATAGAAAAAAAATAAATTAAATTGAATTAAATAAATACAATACAATAGCTGAAGTATCTGCTATCAAAATAAGAACAGAAGGCATTTCTTCACAAAGGGAGAAATGAAATTTTGGTTGCTAGTTGATCATTAAACAGCATAGATATGAAAAAATAAAAGACAAAGATTAGAAAAATGTTAATCTGGATACAGAAAGGCTACATCCAAGATAATCAATCTCGTCAGAGAGACCAATTCCAGGAAGAAGATACTCATGTGGTGGGACTAATCTTTTCCATAGGTGCCTCAGCTGGCAATGTTTCTTTAATGCATGAACAAAGCTGTGAAGGCAGCTATAAAATGCGTCTAGATATTTTGAGTTATTGAGTTGGTTAGTAAATCTCAACCTTTCATCTAAACACCATTTCCCATTAATATGCATAAATGTGTATGTAGATTTGAAATGGCTTCCATTTCATGTAGAATTTGAAATGTTCTCTTGTACTCCCAGCCCAAAGTGCTAGTTTTAATACTTCAATGGAAATGTATTGGAGGTTTTTTTAGTGAGCAGGCTAATCATCAGAAAAAGATTCCCTCAAGGAGAATTTGTCCATTACTAAACCATATGAACCTTAACACAAGAGGCAGATGCGGCTGGTCCAGTGGCTCAAATTGTGATGACTTACTCATGTTACTCATGTAATACCTGAATTTCAAGAGCTGAAGTGGTTACTAGTAAGCTTCCAGGTGCAATTCAAGGTGCTGGTTGTCAACTTTAAAACCCTTCATCGTTCAAGACTGAATAACTATAGACAAAAGAAAGAAGGTAAAGATTTCCCCTGTCCAATTGTGTCTGAATCAAGATGGCTGTGGTTATCTCTTTTTCCTAGCTGAGGGAGCTAGCACATGGTGAAATTCAGCCGGATCTCACCACATTGCCCGAACTGATAGTAGAGATTTGAAATTGGCCCTGCCCACCTGCCCCTGCCCTTATCCTTCCTTATACAAGCTTCATTTTTTTTCTTACTTACCTCAATCAGCTGTTTGGAGCATCTACGGAGCCTTCCTGATGATCCCTGGTGCCTCTAAAAGCAGTTTAAAGAGCCGCACTGCAGTGCATTTGGTGTGCATGCGTGTGCACTGAACCGGTAGCAAAACCAGTCGAATTCCACTCCTGAGCTAGCATTGTCCAAAGACACTTCTGTAGTCATGTGGCTAACATGACTCTACACCAAGGTACACAGAATGCTGTTACCTTCCAAACAAAGTGATAGCTACTAACTATGCTTTCGAATTGCTAGGTTGGCAGGAGCTGGGGTAAGAACAGAAACATACCCCATCACTTGATGCTTGGGTTTTGAACTGACTACCTTCAGGTCAACAGCCCAACATCTAGGCTGTAACTGCTAGGCCACCATTTCTATCAACAACTTCTGTCTGTCTGAAAAGATCTAATGAGATTCTGCCTATGTTCCTTGACACAAAATTTCCATTTTTAGGAGCTGCAAAAGCATACCTTTTCAGTCCTCTGAAGTATCTTTCTCCCAGATGTTTGAATAGCTCCCTTCTTCCTGGTTTTAAGAAAAATTGGTTTAAACCTGATGAAGTCTCCAAGCTACCACTATCTTTCCCAGTGAATATTTGGTTGTACAATTCTGCACATAACGCCTAGTTTTTATAGGTGATTACAATTCATTTTTTTCTGAATTATTATCTGTTTTTTTAAAAAATCCCAAATTATGTGTTTGAGGAGCTGTATATTGCTCAGAATTAGCTTCTTGGAGCAACCAACTATATAAGTAAATGAATCAGGTAAATAATGACAAAGTTGATAACATCTGCAAAGTGATGATCTACATGCAAAATACTTTGGCAAATATTTCAGCAAAGGTTCCTTCCTAGAGAAACTTGCTGTAGAAAAAATCCCCTGCACTTGAGTGAAAGCTACTGATAGACTCCTCAGTGTGTTTGTCCCTTTTTCTCAGACATGGCTTTAAATGAAATTTGTCATCCTGTTTGCATAATAAAATTCTTGTCAGCCTAGAACGTTTGTTCAGATAATCCTTGACCTATGATTGATAATTTAGCGACCATTAGAAGTTACAATAGAAACCCTCCCCACTTCAAAATGGCAGCTATGACCCAGATTCAGATTTCCAATGGTCACGCCCTGGATCCAGCTATTTCTCTTCTTCTTTCCAAGCCACCTCCAGACCTGGGGGCTGTTGACTCTCCATCTGAGGGCTGATGGACGCCCCAGGCTCCGTCTTTGTCTTGCTCTCTGCCAGCTCCATTCCCTCTTCCCCCTTGGAGCTCACAGGTTGTTTTCCTGCTGACCCTGACTACCGTGACTCCTCCTACTCTGATTTGGCTGTTGGAGGGGTCGGCGGCCAATAGGCCACAACAGTTTATCACCACTATACAGGAATTCATTATTGGTACAGAAGGAATCACAGTGTATTTAGTTTCATAAACAGCCCATCATCAGTAAACTTAATAAACCTGTCCTGTAGTTAATCAAAGCAATTAACCCGAAAGTACAGAGGTCAATATGGAGGAGCAGAGTTGGATGGTGGGAACTGACTGGAAGTGAACATTCCTAGCACATGATAAATTACAGTAGATAATCCTT
Source organism: Myanophis thanlyinensis (assembly GCA_017656035.1). Taxonomy (NCBI): domain Eukaryota; kingdom Metazoa; phylum Chordata; class Lepidosauria; order Squamata; family Homalopsidae; genus Myanophis; species Myanophis thanlyinensis. The sequence goes on along the minus strand of JAEANM010025479.1, from coordinate 8,162 downwards.
AGAAAGCAGAATATAAAAGCTGTAAGCATCTATTTATATTTATTTTCTAATTATTTCAAGGTATACGACATTAGATGAACAATGTGTTTTCTTAAAGTCAAGACTGCAATTTGATAATTGATTGTGGGGCTGAGAGGTTTCTAAAAACGGAACAGATTGGATTAACCATCGGATGCAGTACATATTTTTCCTCCTCTCAGAATTCTAATTTGAAGCCAAATTCATGCATACATTGAAAATACAAATAGATAACCAAAAAATTAAAAACAAATAAGCCTTATTGATTAGTGTAACTGGAGTAGAACAGCCTAGAGAAAAAGCTCAGTGAATAATGCAGATTAAACAATAATAGTGTATATCTTCTCTCCCTGAAAACTGGTGTATCTTTTTGTATACAGCACTGGTTTACTAAAGGAAAGGGAATTGCTTTCAGATCAGACATATAATTCTATTTATAATAATAAATATTCCTGTGTTCATCTCCCCACAGAATCTCAAAATAGTTTGCAAAAGAATCATCAAGATTGTGATCATGATGATTCTTTTTCAGACTCCTCCCCCTTCCCCTCCCCCACCCCTCCTCCTCCTCTCCCCCATCAGAATAAACCAGCAATGCTTAAAACGATAGATTTAAACAAAGTTCATTTAAAAGAAAAGTAAAATAAAATTTAAAGCAAACCTTTCCAGGAGTAGTAGCTGTCTCATAAATGTCTAGGAGAACTGTCATGCCTTGAAACATTTGCTAAAAGAAAACCGGTGAGACATTTCCAGGGAGAGTTCCGTAATAAGGATCCTGTTAATGAGGAGTTGATCCATTCCTAGTTACCCTAAGAATCCACTGTTGGTTCTGCAGGGATTTTCCCTCTGCTAATCTTACTGCATTATTGGATGGATGAGCTGAAAAACATAAGTCATTAAGGTCTTGATGGGTTAATGCCAGCACTTTAAATTGGTCCCAGCAGCCCACAGCACTCTCCAATGTGCTGTATTTAGCTTCCCCATTAATAATCAGGTAGCTATAACTTCCGAGCTATTTTCATGGATAGCCCTATGCTGAGTTTATTGCAGCACAGGTAACCCTCAACTAACAACCATAAATTTGAGCCCCATTTTTTCAGTTGCTAAACAACGAAGTTGACAAGTAAGCAAATCACTAGAGCTGTTCAGTGAATCATGTGGTCATTAAGCAAATCTGGCTTCCCCCATTGACTTTGCTCATCAGTTGTTCCCTAGGATGGTTGCAAATGAGACCTCGAACACTCCAGCTATCATAAATGCATGCCGGTTGCTAGATTGCTAAGTACCCAAAATTTGATAATGTGACTGCGGAAATCCTGCAATGGTCATAAGTGAGAGAACTTGTTCCAAATCACTTTTTTCAGTGCCACTGTAACTTTGAACAGTCATTAAATGAATGGTTGCAAGTCAAGGATTACCTGTAATCTAACAGATGTCTCACATATACAGTACTTGAGAATAGATTTCTTCTTCTTCTTCTTCTTCTTCTTCTTCTTTTCCCATTAGGGGTCAAAATACATTGAGAAAAACTTTATTCAGAAAAGCATAATTTTGAATCTACAACAATATTGCAGTGTAAAACACCAATACATCTCTTATGTCCCTGAACTCAATAACCATCAGGACCATGAGTATTTCCTGTTTTCATAGATTTTATAATATCTATTATTTCGCAATGAGATAAAGGCGCTGCTAAATAATGAAATGGGTCATATGTAGTCTTTTGAAAGGCTTTATTGTATAAAAAATATTAATTTCTTCTTCAATAACCCTTGACTCAGAATTATAAAGTCAGGTATGAAAATAATTCAAAATATTTCTGGCTTATTAGAAAGGGTCACTGTGTATTTACCCCAAGGATCTTTCATAGGAGAAATAATACTGCTTTGTTGTAGCTATTTCAAATGAGGAGCCTATTATTCACCAGGTCATTCTCCTCCCCTCCTCCCCTTTCCCCACTATCTCTGTTTTAGGTGATTCAATTAATATGCTGTATTCGGGGCATGGAGGGAATTAAGATCCTGTTTAGCAGACATAAAAGCTTTCTATAATTTCAGTACAGGAATTATGCATATGTATTCAAAAATTCCTTCATCTTATTTTCCAAATTGTCGTCTTAGTTTTCTATTTCTAAACCTAGCATATGTTGGTTTTTTTTCAAATTGGATTCTATGCAACTCTAGGATTCCAAAAAAGGCGAGTTTTTTATATTGTATGTTATATATATGATGGAATTCCACACTTCAAAAAAAAATCACCCACTATAGTCTCTAATATCCCCAGAGAGATATTTTTCCCCCTTAGTCCTTTGTGGATAGTTTATTCCCTCTTCATCGCCAGCTGTCTGCAAGGAACTAAAGCAGAGCATATGCACCGAAGACAAATTTCTTGTGTGTCCAATCACACTTGGCCAATAAAAAATTCTAACATCTAAAGAATTCTAACATCTAAAAAGAACAATGAGCCCTTTACGATCTATGGACTTCGACTCTCAGAATGCCTGAGCTAACCAGGACTTCTGGGAGTTGAAGTCCACAGGTCATAAAGGGGCCATCATTCCCCACTCCTGAACTAAGGGGTGGGAGGAAAAAAACTAAATAGGAAAAGAGAACATCTATATCCATCTGTCTCTGCTTTGGTGCCGCTTTTCAGGAATGTTTTGATGCAGCAAGGACGGGGCTAGTCAGCTGATATTCAGAAGTCCCACCCCTTTTTTTAAAAAAATAATCAGGTTTCATGGCCTAAAAAAGTTAGATAATCCTTGGCATATACAATAATACAACCACGAATATATACTTTTAAAAAAATCCCAAGCCACCATTAAATTTCAATTTATAGGAGGGAAAGAAACTCACAATCTGCTTTCTGTAATAATGATGTATTTAAATACTATTTTTAAAAAATGGACAATTTTTTCTTATCTTAATTGAAACTTTTACTGGAATATGATGAACTGTTACAGTAGTGCCTATATTGCATTTAACTATCCATTCACCTAAAGATCAAGATACTAAAAACTAATAAATTCAATTCAAGTGTTATATCATGTTAAAAAATAGTACAATCTCACTGGGAAAAATTTAACTCACTATATAACTACTAAATTAAACTCCAGCATATAGGTTTGTAGTACTTTCTATGTACAAGAAATAAATTTAGTTGAAACAGTATTACGACCTAATGTGATTAAAATTTCAAGCCATAATTATCTGATTCAGGGCTAAATAAAAAGATACTTAGTATAACTATGTAAAAGATCTGGATGAACTTTAATATGAACATATTAATTGATAAATCAATTACAATTATTAAAACATTTACTTGCCAGTATTTTTAAATGTATCTGGCTCACATATTTCTGATCCACTCTAAAGTTTGTAATGTTGTATGTTATTATTCAGAGTTATCACACCCATAACAGAGTTTGAATGTCATTGTCAATGAATATGTACATGGCCAGCTTGTTCTATATAAGAATTATTTTTCATGGGATGAATATAAGTTTCTTATAAAATAAACAATTACAAATTTTCATTGCCCAGTTCAGTATCTATCTTTTCTTAGAAGGTCATTTAAGGCTTTTTATGTTCCATGATCACTGATCAAAGTCATCATAAACAAACAAACCACCATATCAACAGATCAACATTTTCATAGATTAAAGGGGGAAAAACAAATGCATTAACTGAGCCAAACTTTTTGAAGAACTAACAGAAAAATATATAAGTGATAAAATAAAAACTACATTGAATAAAAATAAAAATTACAAGGGAGGAATTAAATAAAGGAATAAGGCAAGGCCGAAATATGAACTGAGAAAGAAACTACAGCTATTGGGATTTCTAGATGAGACAATTAACTACAGTATAGTAACACCACCCATCCCTCTAAAAGACAGAAAAGTAATAGACTATATATAATAATATTTATACTTCTTTATTTCAGATGATCCTAAAACAACAAAGTTTGATGCAGTCTCTAAATCAAAAAGTTTCTTCACACTAGAATACAGGGATAAACAAATAATAATAATTAGAATGATTTATTAAATCCTATTCTATTTATGAGAACCAATTTGGTGTAGTAGTTAAGGCATCAGGTTAGAAATCAGGAGATTGTAAATTCAAGTCCCACTTCAGATGCAAAGCCAAGTGGGTCACCTTGGACCAGTCACTTTATTTAACCCAAGGAAGAAGACAATAGCAAACCACTTGCCTAGAAAATTGCAGGCAGTCTCTTAGATACAATTGAATAAAAAAAGAAATCTATAAGATTTTCTTTAACTGTCTTTACTGAATGTTTCTACTTCTGAAGAATTTATAGTGATGTGCAAAAAAAAATTTTTTCATTTTATTCCAGAGATCTCACTTGTAGAATATGTTCCTATATTGTAACTCCCCCACACTGTACCTATAATGCAGCTCTCACCAATCTCAAGATAGGACTGAGATTTTGTGTAGTATGAAAATAAACAGCCTCATGTTTAAGCTTATATTGCAGGACAGATATTCCACACAAAATTATCCATTAAGACTGCTGTGAATTATATACTATATAATTATATACTGAATATTCTGAGATTGGGTTATAAGCCCTATAAAGAGAACCCTGCATTCTGCAGGTCTTTCTGGATTTTCAGAATCTGTGGCATGTTGATGCTCTGAATTTTCAAGATCAGCATTTTTGTCACCAAGGCTATTAAACCCACTGCTTTCCAATCTAAAGGCCTGGTTTCTAGTCCAAAAATGTCTTAGCATCGGTCTCACATCAGAGACTGAAGTTTTATCTACATAAATCCAATGCCAGTAAAAGTGCATAAATCTTAGAAAAGACTCTTTAAACTAGAAAGTGACTCCACCTAATTTTCTTTCTCACTTGGCCCTGCAGCTTCTTCAACCCTCTCAGGAGTCTGCTCTCCTCTTCTTCTCAACTTCATTTTTTACCATGTCATTAAACTTTAGCAGCATAAGCAACAGATGAGCACACTTGAATGAAGTGTAGTGCCTCCTACTATCTTGCTGACTAGAGGAACTGAGTAAGAGAAATAAAACAGGATGAAGAGGCTCTGCAGCATGCTAATCTCTATGCCAACATATCAAAAGGAACAGCTCTAGGGACTACTAAATGCTATCTAGTTGACGTCAGATTTGTATACAGTGTGAGGCTGTGAGCTTACTCACATTGGATTCCCTGTCCCTCTAGTTCACCAATCTCAAATGTTTTAACTGTATAATTTTTGTAGTCAAAAGTTTTGTTAGACCTGAAGGTTGCCATAAACAAAGACTATTATAATATACCTTCAGCGCTTCCCAGAGACATTGTTCTACCACTCATTGCCTTGGGTGACTACAATGTCTCCCTTCACTATCAACTAAGGAGCCACCAGCTTACCTGTTACAGCACTGGGCCAAATTAGCATGAAGTTTACAACTTAGCTCTCCTGGAAATGGGCATCTTCAGCAACTTTGTGAAATCTTATTTCTTTCTGGGGACTAAGGGAAAGTAATCCAAGATACCAAGCTGTTGGTGTGAAAATGCAATTGTCTCTGGGCATCTCCTGCTCAAAAACAAGACCATTCGGACACAACCTCTGGCATTTTACAAGGATCCATTATCCAGCTGTACAACAATGCTGGCTCTCTATCTCTGAGACTAGAAATCTATGAAATGAAATGTTTCAAACACTGGATGTTACATTCCTATCTGGGTATAGGTATTTGTTTAATTCACTAGAATGAATTATGTGCTGTGCAGATTGTAAATTGAAGTACCCACATCTAGGAGAACAGGTACATATATGTAATGTGCTACAACTACTGTCTCATGCAGACTTGGGTTGTTGCTTTGTAAGCTAAGGAATAAAGCTCCTTTCTATGGAGTGAATTGTGAAGATCAGCTCACAGCAGATATACTGCCATTTTGATATAGCATACAGGGGGAAAATGAGTGGAAACAGCTGGCATACCTCTAGAGCGGACTAAGCTAAGACATGTATGATTTAGGTACCTGAAAACAAATCATCTTACAGCTATTCTTTGGCAAGGTTATAACATAATTTCCTTAACCTTAATTAAAACAAGAGATTCCCAAGCTCCACAATAGGAAAAAGTGGACTAGTTACAGACCAAAATAAATAGGATTCTTAATGAATCCTAGTTTCAGTTCAGTTGTTGTTTTTTCCTGTTGCATAATTCATCCCTTCTTCATCTTTCCATCCCATTTTATTAGTCCCCCATTAGGAATAGTGAAAAGGGATGGACTCTGTTCACACATCCTGCTAAGCAATTGTTTGTGTAACACAACAAACAAAAGCAAATTATAGCTTAGTATAATGCATGAACTGGGCCATTATGTTCATCCATGGGGAACAAGAGAACAGTTTCTCCATGGTGATATGCATAATTTTTTTTCACACATATTATGCTATTAGATTAATTTACCCTTCTGGCAATAATGATATAATCTAAATTTAGTTCTGAGCTCTGCCTTCTATGAGATCTTAAAGGCATCCTAACCTATTGTATTTGGAGGTTAGCCATAAGCTAATTAAAATAGATAGTAAGTTCAGACTTTGGAACTAGAAGACTTGGTCTCTGCAATATAAAAAATACAGATTTGCATTCTTCATTTGGATAATAGTGCTGAATCAGGTGACTGATCTCATAACCAAGCAGTAAATCCTCTCTTATAATGAAAATCAAAAGTGAGCTTCTAAAAGGGATTTTTGGGGGAGGTTGTGTATTCTGAAAAGTAACCTTAAAAAGTTCTCCAAATACGCATACAGGTAGCCCTCACTTACCAACAGCCTCATTTAGTGACTATTCAAAATTACAACACCGCTGAAAAAGTATTTTTTATCACCAGTTCTTGTACTGGCAATCTGCTCAGTGGCTTTGCAGTCGCTTGATCAATATATTTGGGCATTTACAATTGTCACAGAGTTTCAAATCACACAATCAGCATATTTATGGTCTTCACAACTGGATTGCGATGAGCAGTCAATAGAGAAATCAACAGTAAAACTGGAAGTCACCAAAAGGTGATGTCTTGTTTTTAGCAACCATGGTGACTTGCTTAATGACTGAATGGGAACTGAGATCATCAATCAATTGTAGTCAGATGATTTGCTTAGTGACCACGGTGCTTAGCAACAGAGTTGTTAATCCCAATTGTGGTCGCTAAGCTTGGACTACTACTTGAACAAAGCAAGACTATTTCCCCTTCATTGCTTTTCTTTAAACTTGCAGAGTGTGTGGAATATGGTATACACTCGAAAAAATAATCACTCGTTTGCATACAAGCTTAGCTTATTCCAAAAATAAATTAGTGGACTGGTTTACATGCCTAGGCCTGCAGCTTTTATATTACAAAGGTTTCATGAGATGTTGAAGACAACTGGATAGTGAGCCGATATAGGGGGCACCCTTTGTTATGTAAAGTGTGTTGACTGCACTACGCAGGAAGAGCAGCTTTGATTTATATTTATTTTACATTTTACACCATTAGCTAACAATTTTGCTAGCTGTCGTTCAGCATTTCTTTTTAGTGTTTTCAACAATGTTAAATTTTCTTTGTGGTTAAAGGACAGCATGATGAGACCGAACCTGCAAGTCCTGGAAAATCTCTACTTCCTGTTGTCACTAAACAGCCACTCTCATCTGTCCTGAGGAAAATAAAAAGCAGGAATTTACAGCCCAAGAGAAAGACACAAGAAAGAAGTACTGTATTGGGGAGGGTTATTTTCCCCATCCAGACTGTTGCTAGCAAAAATGAGAAAGTGAAAGAAACACTATTATTCATAAACAGAGCTAAAAGGGACATGTAATCTGTGGCCCTCCAGAAGCTGCTGAATGACAAAAATTAGCATATTAAAGAGGTTATGTCAGAAATATGTACTATTGCCACAGCTTCCTCAGGACTGGGGATTTTAAAAATGCATTTGTTGCAAGACTCCAAAGCCAGGGACATGCCCATTCGCATGACATTTGAAATGGGTTCATCCCACCTTTTTCCCCTACCCATAGACCAGACATGGGCAAACTACGGCCTGCGGGCCACATCCGGTCCGTTGGGCTTTTTAATCCAGCCCGCCGAACTAGTTACTAGCAGGAACCAGCCCAAAGAAAAGCTAAGCATTATGTGCT
>JAEANM010025478.1:0-10933 GCA_017656035.1 Myanophis thanlyinensis | reverse complement strand
ATAAATAAAATAAAAATAAATTTATTTGGTGAATAATAAAATATCCATGAGTAAAAGTCACACTATGTTTATTCTATATAACAACTCTACCTTGCTCATAGTAAGAATGGATGTGGCTGAACGGTTCAGTCAATTTCTGACCCTAATGAGTTTGGCATCTAGTTAGACTCATGTCTTTTCTATACAATTACTTTAAAAAATTAAGCTTAAATTTAAAAATGAACACCTTTCTATTCAAACCCACGTGAACATTTCCAAAAATATTTTTACTTGTATACCTTTCTGCTAATATACACATTTCCTCCATATTCATTCATTTTTGGACCTGAGAATTCATGGCACCACTTGGATCAATGCACACACTTTAAACTAAATTGGGTTCCCATTTTCCCATTAACTTGACACAGTCAACTTCAGCCAATGCTTGCAAACGGTTACCAGATCATCTTCTCCAGTATCCTGAGCAATGTGAATGAAGTAAGAACTGTAGGAAGCTAGCACCCACCTTTCTCCTAGGAGAATGAAATATTCTAGAAATATTAAAAGGCAGAATATTTCCCCTAAAAGAGAAATAGAAATCTTAAGACAGAAATTCAGCCCCAGCTCCCAGCCTCCAACAGATACTTTGGTTATTTGCAAGACAAAAGATCTGGATGATGGGATTATATTTCAGGGCAAAGCCATTCAGCCACAAAAAGCCCCCATCATTATATCATGCAGCAAGATTCAGCCAAGCCTATCCCACATGGGAGCCTACAACCAATCAGGATACTTGCCCTTGCCACAGGAACAGGAAGCAAGGTCATAGTCCAAGAGAGTATAAAATCTCTTTCTCTCAGCCAGGTGGGCCCTTTTTTCACCCAGGACCTCAAGCTATGAAGACCTTAAGCCATGGAGTCCTGCTCCACCAATAAACCATCCTTCCAAGCAGTCTCCATGATTCCAGTTTTATCCCCACTTTGAACTGAACCGAGATGGACATTTCTTCCAACAGAATAGTATTTAGGAATTCTCCTTTAGAAAAAGGATAAAGCTGAGAGAAGAAAGAGTCAAAACTAACAGGTTCTACTTGATATTGTTGTTTTTTCAGCCATTCTTCCTGTATTAGGAGGCAAAATTCTGCAAGTGGCAGGTTGAACTATTTCAGAATGTCTTTTGTGTAATTTGTAGCTCTTACTTTCAGAATTTTCATTCTCATGTCAATGACAAGAAGGTCAAAAGAACAGCATTACTGTAGATATTCACTCTCAAGAGATGGGATGGCAATAAAAGCCACCAAAACCCCAATTTCTTTGCTCTCTCCCTTTACATGCTCATTCTACCTCAATCCAGAAAGACTGAACAAGGCTTATATCATAAAATGTTCATCTGCTCTCTAGATTTATTGAGAAAAGCTAGAACTGCATAGACCAACTGGTTCTAAATTAAGAATCAATTTTTCTGTTACTCCATTCTTATTTTTTATGCGTTTTATAAAACTACAACTTCACACTCAGGCAAATTAATTTTGCTAATATTTGAAGTGACCCAGGCAGTACACAAGCAAATAATTTGGCAAGAGTCAAATTATATAGAAGAAACTTCTTTATATGCTTATATAGAAGAAACTTCTTTATGTGCAATAATATAAAACATGATGCATGTATACATTACCCATGCAGCTCTTGCAACGTGATAGAGAAGAAGAAATAGCAAGTGCCCCAAGTAACTAACTAGCAAAGACAAACAAATTCTCTTATATACAGAACAATTGAGCTAAGCCACACCCAGGTTCCTAGCTATCTCAGCCACCAAAGAAATCCCCATTAGCTGACTTGTTTCCATGTCTATTCCAACTCATGAACTCTTATACACTGACAAATTCTGAGTTAGTGCAGAAAAGTTAAGAAACAATGTTATGGAAGAGTGAAAATCTTTCATTTTAGAATGAAGTTATTTGGAACAATGTATTGTCATAACATCTATTTTTGTTATAACTTGAACTATGCAAATCCTAGTGAAAATATATACAGAATTTACTCATTAACATCACTACCAACACAGAAGATTCTAATGTGATTAAAGAAGCTCACAGAAATATATAGCGGGTTGGGTGGTCATTATTTAGCTCAAGAAATACAGCTTTGCAGAGTTCTTGTAGCATTTTCAAGGTTTATTTCTCATTTACAATAGAATAAATGTCCCTATGGAACTCTGGACTTTGCTTTGAAGCCTACTCTTTATAAACAACATATAAATCCCTCATGAGGTTAATTGAATAACCACAAAATACAAATCCTCTCTTCTTCCCCTAGAAAAAGAAAGGAGAGAGAAAAAAGAGAGAACAGAAGAAATTAAAGGAAGAGCACATTCAAAGATGATATTTGCTCAAAACCTGGGAAAAGTTGCTATGGAAACCATATTCTTTGGATCCATAAATATAGTAAACATAAGCAGAAGCAGAAGTCAAGTCTGGTTGGAACGAGGTCAGAAAACAAGGAAAATTTGACAATGGGAGTGATTTTGAATCTCAATGTTGATCTCTCCCTTTTTCCCATGCTCCTATCCTAATATTTGTTTCTAGTATATCTTTTTAATCTAAACTGTTATGTTTTAATGGAACATTCTTTGTGCCTTCCCTCTCAGTTTTCTCTTACAGGAATATAAAAACTGCTTTTTCATACAAACAGAATAAAACTGACTATTTCAAACCCTATGGGTCATTCTGTGCATTATCCACATATTGGAAAATAGTGGAGTATTTTTCTTCTGTTTCAACATATTTGTTAAGGTTCACTGGGAACCTCAGAGACGACTACACACCAGTAGCAACCAATGTGAGAAAACAGAGTACGAACAAAAAAATTGAAAAAGATATGTCCTAATGGGAATTTATTTAAATATTTATTTATAAATAAATAACTCAAGGCAATGAATATACCTAATACTCCTTCCTCCTCCTTTTTTATGTATAATGGCAATCCTGTAGGAGAAGTGAGAGTGCAGGACTGGCCCAAAGTCACCTAGCGAGCTTTCATGTCTAATCAGGACTAGAACTCCCTGTCTCCTGGTTTCTAACCTGGTGCCTTAACAACTAGACCAAAATGGCTCTATTTATTTATTGCTATAGATCAGGATATCAAACTGGCAGCCCGCCAGCCAAATGCATTATGCACAGACCACACCCACCCCTGCTCCAGAAAGGCAAAAAACATCACCATACATGTGCATTGTGACACGATTGAGTTTGACATCCAGAATGTAGATCAATATGGGTAACTTGTATCTTACGTAATTCTGTTTTTAGGATGTCCCAAATTTTTGAAAAATACAGTGCTACAAAACAGCAGTATGCTTCAGAGAGAGACAAATAAAAATCATGTGCAAACCATCACAGCAGGTTAAATACAGCAACAGCCATGAACAACAACAAAAGGAGAATACCATTCTATTGTCCTATTCGCCATTGCAGTCTTTGACCATGGAAAAAATATTTAAAAGTACAGCCCCCAACCATCAACGGGATATCTGCCTTGATGTAGGCCAACCAGATTGAGCAAATCCCTTAGTTTAATAATCATTTTCTTATTTCAGAACCTGGTTAATGGGATGAAGCATACAATACTGGTGTCCCTTTCTTCCTGACCAAGAGGTGCTTGGGTTGGAAAGACTCATGGGATTGTCTGCACACACAAATATCAATTTTGCAACTCTTGATAATAAAAGGAAGTTCAGAACATAAAAGTTGTCATCCAGATCCAACTATTTACTCGTTGTTGAGATATCCATCCTGAAATAAGTTTTCATTCTGTCAAGGAGACCTTGCCTCAAAATAAGTGTGGTGTTACAAGCAAATTAGTTTGAAACAAGTAACATTTTAGAACCTGTGTACATCCTGGTTCTGTTTCTGCATTCTGCTGTATGGACTGCTGGGTTTTCATTTATATTTAAATTAGATAACCAGCAAAGCCTCATATTCTGAAGATCTCCTGGCATTCTTTTCCAATGATATCCTCTGATTCTTTATCTGGCTTGTTATGAATACATTTCTGCTCCCCTCTCTTCTATAAAGTGCTGTAAAAAACTGCCCTTTTTTTGATAAATGGAGCCTGTGGGATTAAAATTAGTCTGTGGATTAAAATTGCCTATGTTCATGGCCCCCAGCAAAAGTTGCAAAATTCATAGGAGCATTCTGTTTCATTTATTTATTTATATATCAAATTTAGAGGCCACTCATCTCACTCACAGAATGACTCTGGTTTTATCCCATGGTTGCCTATTCTCATTATAGAAGAGAAATAATAGTTTAGTAGTTAAATATTTAGGTGAAGATATAATAATTGCTGGCATCAGTATTAATAAAATCTCAGGTGTCCTTTAAGAAGTATGATAAACTCCCCCTGTCAATCAGTGTAAGTAACATTGCCTAGATAAATTCATGATCTCACTTGGAAATGTTTGATTTATATATTATATAAGAAATGATATATTGAACAGCTGCTTCCTGGAAAAATATATGTCTGGCAAAATATTCAGAGAACCTGGATGCATTGCTGATGCCTTTACTAACAGATCAATGAAAGCTAGGTGCTGAAATGTTTTCAGTTTAAATCTTCCCCTTTTGTTCATTTTTGTCATTCTTGCTTGCTCCCCCTGCCTTAGGATCTTCAAGATCCTCTTGGGAGCATATGTTGAAGACTTCTCCCATGGGAAAACCTTGTGTTTTGCAGTTTGCAAAAAGTAATGGCAGGATTGTTCCCTAAAGTGTTCTATGGATAGAAGAAATCTAACAAACATCACAAAGTATGATACAATTCAGAGGAGCCCTTAGCCTTTGTAATATCAAACAGGTCAAACATCTTGTGCCAGTTACCATATTTTTTCTGTCTTTAAGATGCCCTCATGTACAAAGAAAAAAAAAAGCAGAGACATCACCCTGTCAACAAAAGTGCATATAGTCAAGGCTATGGTTTTCCAGTTGCAATGTATGGCTGTGAAAGTTGGACCATAAGGAAGGCTGAGCACCAAAGAATCAAGGACTTTGAACTATGGTGCAGGAGAAGATTCTTGTGAGTCCCTTGGACTGCACGGCAACCAAACCAGTCAGTTCTAGAGGAGATCAACCCTGATTGCTCTTTAGAAGGCCAGATCCTGAAGATGAAACTCAAATACTTTGGCTACCTGATGAAAAGGGAGGACTCACTGGAGAAGAGCCTAATGCTGGGAACGATTGAGGGCAAAAGAAGAATGAAATGGCAGAGAATGAGGTGGCTGGATAGAGTCACTGAAGCAGTTGGTGTGAGCTTAAATGGACTCTGGAGGATGGTAGAGAACAGGAAGGCCTGGAGGAACATTGTCCATGGGGTCGTGATGGGTCAGACACAACTTTGCAACTAACAACAACAACATATATAGGATGCCTCCCCATGTTTTATGTAGAGTAAGTAAGCACACTACAAGCCATCACTATGAAGAAGGCATCTTATTAGAGAGTGAGTAATACAAGAACAGGAAATGCATCACGGAAACAATAGAGATGAAACCTAGAGTGGCAATGTGATACAGGAAGCAACTACAATAGAGAGGAATAATAGAGCAACATATAAAGTAGACGCTCATCTGGCAGAGCTGAAGGATGGGATTGGGCCACACCTTCTCCTCTCAGCCTCCTGTGTATAAGACACCCCTCCATTTTCAAGTAAATATTTTGAAGAAAAAGTAGTGTCTTATGCATGGAAAAATATGCTACCTCCTCAGGTCATAATTTATTTATTTATTTACAAAGGGAACTTCAAGAAAAGGAGTACGTATAGTGTGAGACTAGGAACAGGAAATGAATCCATCATGGTTAACCATTGCCTAGCATTTTTGGAAATTGTAATCCAAAATATGGTCCTTGGAGGTTTCAGATTCTATAACTTTACACTTGATTAACATATAGAAAGTAACCAGTTGATCAAATTTAGATGGTTGCCATCTAATTCTGAGGTGTTTAAAAATGAGTGTAGATTTGATGACCTCATTCAAAGACATTTCAGTGGTGGAAACTGAAAGTGGTTAATGTAACTTCAGGGTTTTTTGTTTTTTTTAAATAAAGCTTCAATGTGACTGTAGATCACAGGTGTCAAACTTGTGGCATTACATTGCCATCACAGGACATATTGCATTTTTTTTTCCTTTTGCGGAGCTAGGGTGGCTGTGACCTGAACATCTCATCTGGATAAACTGATGAAAACCATGATTAAAGACAAAATGGTCAACCCCAGCAAACCATTTAGGGTTTCTGAATCTTGTTGTCTCAATACATCTTGATGGGTCCCAGTGTGTAAAAGGCTGATTCAGAAATAAATAAAGGTCTCAAATAAAACTCCTTGTATTGTGTTGGTGGTGGTGGCCAGTAGGACAGAAAATAAAATAAAAATTAGAATAGATGGCAGTTTACAGGGACTTAAGGGGTATCACTAAAACTCCCCGGAACGTTGAGTTGCAATATTCCAACAATGAAAATAGGTAAATTAGGGTCCAATTAAATTGAACATCAACATAAGATAATAAGAATAGCATGGTTTGTGATAAGTTCATAGTGCATCTATGTATGGATCATCACTACAGAAAAATAATACTTTTTTATGTATTATAGATTCATTATGGATTTCTTTATATGCAAAGTAACTAGTTGAATAAGAAACAGCAATTTACAGAAAGGTTGAATAAAGAGAGATGTAGATGCTGGAAATTGGTTGAGGACTTTATGCAGGGTGTGGCAACTTCATAGTAGGTGAACTGCAAACAAACAACTGAATTTAGTAAACTTGAAATATGTCCACAAATAAGAACTAGGAGAAGAGACTGAATTCCCAATGAAAAACTGAACTAGCTGCTCAGATAAATCAGTGGCTGGAGGCATCTATTTCAAGTAGCAGAATGGGATTTGAAGGTTGGAGATCCAGTAAATGATTTTTTTTTATATTTTCTTTGCTCATTGTGTCAATCAATATTCATTCATGTTATTTTTCCCAATTTTGATTTTTTTTACAAAAAAGTACAAATATATTTTTAATAACAGTTTGCCTTTTCCTGCAGGCATGTGTTATCTCACTGCTACCCATTCTTTGTCTATTTTCAATCCCAATAACAAACACTTTCTGAATTTCATCTTTGGTAAAGAAAAAAAGAGCCATTTTACATCAGTTTCTTATAGAAGCAGCCAGGTTTTTTTTAATGGTCAAGCAATTAATTGTTATTGTAAGTAAACAAATGTGACATTATAATTGAACATTTCTAGTAATCTGATGTTTTACTAAGAGAGTCTATTGTATGAGACCAAAAATACATGTAACGTGGCTAGATATTTTACCTTATCTTAATAATAGAACAGCCAAAAATCTTAATAATAGAATAGCCAATAATAACCAAGATCAAAATTATTTTACCTCTGAATGTACCCATTCTGCCTAACTTTTTTATATTTTTATTGAAGACGTAACCCACCTTTCTTTTCAGACAGCCTAGTTGGCAAACCACAAAATATAAATTAAAAATAGGGTCTGACTCCCCCTTTAAAGCTATTCAATTAAGACTTCTTGTGAACAAAGCATAAAAGCCCTGAATTACAACTTAATCTGATGTATTGGTGCTCAGAAGTGAGAATCCCCCAAACTTCAATGGGGTTTACTCCCAGATTAGGGAACAGGTTTGCTATTGTAATGATACATGTTCTTGTGTCTCTCCTGATACTGTCTATATTTTTCCCAGATGATTCCAAATTAAGTTGCCTTCCTAATTCAGATCCTCATACATTCTTTTGAATCAATATCCCAAAACAAGTTAATTAAACTTAAAATGAATTATACATTGTCATTTACAATTTAGTTACTAGCCTGAGATGTCAATGAGGTCTCTGCTCCTTAGAAACTTCTTTGAGTACCAGAAACAATGGAAAGCTTTGTTTGAGACAAAACAGAGCAGAATAACAAAGTTGGAAGGAACCAACCTGCTCAAGCAGGAAATCCTATACCATTTCAGACTAATGGCTTTCCAATCTCTTCTTGGAAATTTCCAGAGATGGAATGCTTACAACTTCTGAAGGCAAGCCTTTTAGGCAAATATTTCAAATGTTCTAACTGTAGCTTTCCACCTTCCAAAGTTTATGACATTTACTAATCTGCTTCACTTTTCTATTACTTTTTTCACACTGTAGAAAACAACACAATTTATAATATGTTCATTTGACAAACATTCAGAGGATTGCACACCAAATCTGACACGACAGACTAAGCATTGTCCGTCTCATAGTCCTTACTGAACTTCTGTTACATCTGTTGGCAATTAATACATCAAAGACTCTACAGATGCCTCTAAAGAGTTTCTGCAGAACTTTCTAGATGTTTTCCTCACCATAAGATTTTACTTAAAAAAATATTTTATAGATAATGCTTTCCTGCCACTAATCTTTTATTCCTTGCATAAGGAATAAAACAATTTTGAACTCCAAAATCAGAACCTAAAAGGATACAGTCCAGATGTTCTTTGTTACTATCTTTTCTTTTCTTTTTTAGGTAGACGTGCTACAATTCCGCCTCAGGAAAGCTTGAAGCCTGTGAGAAACTTTCTGAGTTTCTTTTCGAAGGCAGCAATCTTTTCCCACCAGGGAAGATTTTGAAAAACTCTTCTCTGAATTGTGTCAGTTAATGCTAGGACTGTTTATTCATTGTCTAAAAAAACACCAAAAACAATACATATTTTTCTATTGGGCAAAAAAGTGACTACATATTAGGCTGATGCAAAATAATTTAAGTTCCCTTTGATGAAAGGGAATGAATATATCATGGAGGCAGTGAGATTCTTTTTATCCAAATGAAAGGAGGACAGACTCTTTATAAAGTAATTTGCATTGCCTTAAACCAGTGGTTCTTAACCTGGGTGATATCGCCTCCCAGGGGGTGATTTCGTTTTTCAGAGGGCCGATGGAACAAAAAGGGATGATATGGGGTCGAAGGAATGAAAAGGGGGTGATATAGGGGTGTTGGAGTAAGAAGTTTTGGGGACACTTTTGAGACTTTTTTGTACAGTGAATCACTGTATATCTGTCAGATTGCTCGCTATTAGTGGATTGAATTGTGTTTTAAAATGTTCCTCCAGATAGCTTCAGTACAGAACACCATACATATGTGAATATGCATCACTTATCTTCATGTGCATTGCATAGTGGCACACCATTGGCCAGAATGGGCAGTGATGGAGGGGGAAGTGCTTCTTTCAAAACATTGCATGCTGAGTGGCTGTCCCTTGTGATGTCAGCTGTAATGTCAGTGTAACTGTTGAAACTAGGTTTATCGATGTCCATGTGTTTTTCTAATGTTCTGGTGCAGTCCAAAATTTAATTTGCAGTTAGTGCTTTTCATTTTGAAGACCATGCAACATGGCTCAGAAGAGGAAATGTTGCCAATATTCAACAGAATACCTAAAATTGGGAGGTTGAGAAGTTATATTGGGGGAGAGGGGCAATGACAACTTCCTCATTGGCTCAGGGAGGTGATTCATTCAAAAAGGTTAAGAACCACTGCCTTAAACCATTGGTGCCTGGGAAAAAGGCTTCTTTGATAAGGCTGACTTGGGTACGCACTCTCAGATGGCATTTGTTTGTTTGTTTGTTTGTTTGTGTATCTGTTTATTTATTTATATTTTTATTTATTATTTATTTGTACTCCATATTTCTTAACCACCCATCTCCCTCAGATGGGTACTTGCAGTATCTCCCTTAGCATGTGTTGAAAGACCTTAGCATGTGTTGACTGGGAAGATCTTTGGTACATGCCAAGAGGGTCAAATCCATCTTAGTGGATTTCTTGGTTTGACTATTGCAGTGTATTAAAAATTGGGCCGCTTTTGAAGATCACCCAGAAATTTCAGCCAGTTCAGAATGCAGCAGCTCACATTGTATTGGATGCCTTGATTCACTTGGTTCCAAGTTTCTTCCTGTGTGCAATTCAATGTACTAGCTATTACCTTTAAAGTCTTGTATGGGACAGGCAGGGCTGGGTTATCTGTGGGACCTTTCCTCCTTAATGATGTTTGCTGGTCCTACTGGGTTGGGATACAGTGGGCATGCTCCAGGTTCCTTCCCTTATATATTTCCATCTAGTAGTAACTAGGAAGCATTGCTTTTTCTGTGGTATTGCCTACCTTCTCCCTTGAGATCTGATGGATTTTCCATTGTCTTAGATTTCCAGAAAGACATTAAGAACTGGCCAGGCATGGGGATAGCAAAGTTGAAACCCCAGGAGACCTTAGAGTTGGATGATGTTTTTTGATTGGGTGTCAGGTTTTTCTTATTGGACTGTTTATTGGACTATTTCATTATTATGCTTTTATCATTACTGATAATGATAACTTTTACAAATAAAAAACCTGCATTATTTTGTTGTTCGTACAATATGCATAATTGTTCACTTCCAAATTACAGTGATGGTTAATTTAGAGTGGAATGTAAGTCTCCAAATATGCATCTCAGGCCACCATAAACCATGGCATGAATTCTTAGAAAATATAAAATAATCTGTTGGCATGTACCTGCCTAGGGAAAAGAAAATGTCCAGCTACCTAGGGTAATCTTCTGCAAGAATGCTAATTCCATTATTTCAATTTGCATGGGAAGAGTTAATTTGAAAAGATGGGTTTTTCATGCTGAAAAATGGGAATTGTGATTGTTTCTCAGAAGTTTGACACTGCAATTCAGTAGCACAGTTTCAGAGCTTCAAGAGAGTCAAGAACAGCTGACTGTCAAATCATCGACCAAGGCAACGACCATGAGGAAAACGTGCTGACATTAGGAACCGACTGAGAGCCCGCGCACACCATACCTAGCATCCTACTCGCCAATGTCCAATCACTAGACAACAAGCTCAATGACCTCAGAGCTAGAATAAAATTCCATAGAGACATTCGGGACTGT
>JAEANM010025477.1:0-10933 GCA_017656035.1 Myanophis thanlyinensis | reverse complement strand
AGGAAGGAAGGAAGAGAAGGAGAAAGAGAAACGCCTCTTGTGCTGTCGGGCATCATACCGCATATCTTCCTAACCCTTGGCTGTCCTTTTTCAAAGGCGCACTCTCGCATCACATCAACCATGAACTGGACCGTTTCCTTTGCAGAGCAGCAGAATAATCCTGGGTACACACTGTCGTACAACTGTGGTCAACAGGTCTTTGTCCGCCTCACCTGGGTGGTGTTGGGTACCTAGTTGACTTCGTGAGTCACCCGTTCTCTTGGCCCTTCACACAAAGCTCCTCACTATATGCTCAGGTGCAACCAACGTTTCCTGCCTTGCCGAACAGTGTTACGGGCACACTGAAGGACCTATGGAATCGCTTTATTTCCAAAACCAAGGACACACGTCGGGCACGTTCCAGGGAACCATTTAAATACCAGCTGCTAGTCCTCAACACAAAAGAGGCCAGCTTTCTGGTCAGCACCTTTGTGTCTATATTCACCGAAATCACGCCGAAGACTCCCCTGATAATTACAAGAAATGAACTTTTTATTCTTTTAAGATATGGGTAAAACATCCAAGCTAAACGTAAGGTTCGGAAATCTATTCCCAAGAGGTTCCCAATAAAAAAATGTCCCAATTAACTCAAATAAAATGTCCCTCCTTCTTCTCAGACTAATAAGATTCTCTTATCTGGAATGACGATTGATGCTGATCACGATATTATTTCCTTTTCTTGCATCAAGTCCCTTGAGAACCCAAAATATACCAACCTCTGGCCTCAACCTACCAAAAGCCTTTTAAAAAAAACCCAGTCAGGTTTGAAAATCTGATTTCTCCACCAAATTTGGTCATGCACCGCTGCTGTTAATGCTGTTGTTTAATTGCACGCAAATATCCTGGTAGTGGGAAACACACAGACACACACACAAACCCGAAAATTTCTGCCAGCTAAGGGCGAAGATGAAATAACCTGCTTTCGAAAACACCAAACAGAGAAACGAAGGGATGCCAGAGCACGCTCTCTTGAGTTTCCTAATCGGAAGCTACAAAATGAACCAATCCAGGAGGAAGAACGAACCGTTTTTGGGGCGTGTTTGTGTGTTTTGTGTGTCCTAAAAGCAAGGAGAGGTATCCAAATCCTTGGGCTGTTATATTTATTGCAGGGGTTTCCAACTTTGGCCACTTTAAAAGACTGGTGGACTTCCAACTCCCAGAATTCCCCAGCCAGCAAGGATCTCTGGGAGTTGAAGTCCACCAGTCTTTAAAGTAGCCAAGGATGGAGACCCCTGGGCTTATGACCTTGCAAGGCAAGGAAGACGCCAAGCAAACACTGAATATTGGTTTTAGATTCTTTCCTGCAGGCGCTCAAGGCGGTTTACAAGGGCATCTCCTTTTATTTCATTCATTTATTAAATGTATACGTCACCTAGCTCATTGCCACGCGGCTCTGAAACAGAATAAATTGGATTTTGAGCCCATCTTCTCAGCTGCAACAGGCAAGAGAGCCCAGATCTACCCGCCCAACCTCGCCCTCCCCTCCACCCCCCCCCCCAAAAAAAAGACAGTGCCTAAACAGAACTGGATTAAATCTTCCTCCCAGATCAGATCCAGAAACACCCTATCATTTCTCATGGGGGGGGGTCCTTTCTCAACTGGCAAATCCTCTGCAGAATTAAAATTATCTCCTGGGGGGCAAAGAGGAATGTTTTTTTTTAATCTCGTTGAAGAGTCAAAAACCGCCCAGTTCTCATGTCCAGAAACGGCTGACTTGGGGGAGGCAAAAGGGCTCTGAGCATCTTGCAAAAAACATTGGAAAACCACACAGGCAGACCTCACTTTGCAACGCTCCATTTAGTGACTGTTCAAAGTTACAATGGTGTAACTGGGACTTCTGACCGTTTTTCACAACCGTTGCAGCTTTCCCGTGTCCAAGGGACCAAAATTTGGGTGCTTGGCAACTGACTCGTATTTATGACGGTTGTGCGGTGTCCCCGGATTGTGCGATTCCCCCCCTTTTGTGACCTTCTGACAAGCCAAGTCAATGGGGAAGCCAGATTCACTTAACAACCGGGCTCCCTAACTTAACAAACGCAAGGATTCACATCACGGTGTCAAAGAGACTCGTAAAATGGGGTAAAATTCACGGGACCAATGTCTCGCTTAACAACAGACATCTGGGGCTCAGCTGTGGTCGTACGTCGAGGACTTCCTGTAATAACATATCGGCTACGATAACTATGTCGGTTGCCGCGCACATCAAGGAACGATTACCATCCTTGTGGGATGCTGGTGGGAAAACGGAAGGTGCCCAGTGCGAGAAACTCTTCTCCAACTTCCACCCAAACAGGCAGACTGCTCTTAAGCATGGAGGTTCCACCAAGCCCGTTCTGCCAATGCATTTTCTCCATCGCAAGCTTATCTTCGCTCCCCGAGTTGTCTGGACTCGGCAGCCTTTCACCGCAAGTTACGCATGCCAAATTCCCCGGCATCAGCTGTGGATTTGCAGAACTTCTCGTTCCTTCCTTCTGTCTAGACATTCCCCTGTTGTTCTTCTCTCTATCAGGTCAGTCGAACCAACCAGGGACACAAGATCCCCCGTCTTGCAAGATCCACTCTTTCATGATCCACTCCCAGGAAGGGGGGGGGGGCGGAGAGAATCATCTGAAAGCATCAGCAGCCCTAGAAAGAAAGTCCTAAGCGATGCGATCAGGCCAAAGGGAGCCTCCACATCCAGGGGCAGTAATGCCTCTGGTTAGAACACAGCGAGGAATGCTTACATGCTGTAGTAGGCTCTCCATCTGGGTTCCCTGAACTGGCTGTGGACAGGCCAATGAACGCCTTCAGTGTTGTTGGTGGACCATAGGAGTTGTAGTCCAAGCATGTCTGGAGGGAAACCAAACCTGTTCCAAGAAAATCACGCCTACGGGGACATTTTTTAGAGAAAAAATAATCCTATACATTTTCTCTGTATTTGCCTTAAAAGAGAAGATGTTCTCCATGGGGACTTGAACCAAACAGAACCAGAAATGGCCTTTTGCAAGTGCTGAATACCCCCCTCCCCCTTAAAGCCCATCAACACAACACCCCCAGAAAGGGCTAGTCCAGGCCACGGACTAACCAAGGACAGGTGTGTGTCCAAGCCAAAATTAGAACTTTATAAGGCTGGGATGATTAAAGGCCAGGAGATTAAAATATATGAAGAAGGGTTGCCGGATTTGGGTTTGGTTAGTCTAGAGAAAAGAAGAACTGGGGGGGGGGACATGAGTGCAGGGTTCCAATATCTGAGGGGCTGCCCCAAAGAAGAGGAAGGGGTCAAGCTATTCCCCAAAGCCCCAGAAGGCAGGACAAGAAACAAGGGATGGAAACTCATCAAGGAGAGAAGCAACCTGGGATTAAGGAGAAACTTCCTAACAGGGAGGACAATTAGCCAGAGGAACAGCTCGCCACTAGAAGTTGTAGGTGCTCCATCACTGGGAGGTTTTTAAGAAGAGATTGGACAGCCACTTGTCTGAAATGGTGTAAGGTTTCCTTCTTGAGCAGGGGGTTGGACTAGAAGACCTCCAAGGGCCCTTCCAGCCCTATTCTGTTCGATCAATGCCCTACAACTGTCTCACCCAACCCTCAAGGTTTCGGTCCTCTTTTCTTCCTGCAGGGAGATTTGGGGAACATCCAGAGTCACACACACACACACACACCCAGCATTCAACCACCAGGCTTTTTAAGGTAGCTCTTCCCTTCCCCTCTAGAGGAAAGGGAGGGGGAATGCAGTGGGGGATTGTGGTGCTTGTAGTCCCACACAGCCGGAGAGTCCCACATGGAAGCACCCCTTAACCCATCTCAGTAGCTCACCCCTTTCCCCTTGCAACAACTGTCATATTTAGGAGGGGAACAATTGTCTTTGTTCCTGGACAGAACACAAGACACAAACACACTCTTTCAGGCCTGGGCCGAGGGCCACACCATTATTGTGTGTTTTTTCCTCTCCTTTCTAGGAGGAGATGGAGGGAGAACATGCAAACAATTCAGGCATTCTCACACCAGAGATTTCACCCCCTGGTTTTTTTTTTGTTTTTTTTTTGCGGGGGGGGGGAGGGGGGGAGAGTAACAACAATCAAAGGCCTTCAAAGGAGAAGGCGGTTCACAGCCAACCTGACCCCTTCCCCAACCCCTTTATCGCTTTACACACACCACACATACACACACACACTCTCTCGTGTGCATATTTTCCATATTAGCTCGCAGATGGCGGAGCGGAGGGGGGGGCTGAAGGAGGGGGCAGCAGCCCCAAGCAGGCAGCGACCTCCTCTCCCCCCCCTCCCCGCATAGGATTGGGAGCAGGGACCTTTAGAAGCGGCGCAGGAAGGAACAAGCCACGCGGGGAAATAAACCGG
Organism: Myanophis thanlyinensis; assembly: GCA_017656035.1. Taxonomy (NCBI): domain Eukaryota; kingdom Metazoa; phylum Chordata; class Lepidosauria; order Squamata; family Homalopsidae; genus Myanophis; species Myanophis thanlyinensis. Next base: position 6,557 of record JAEANM010025477.1, on the reverse strand, counting down.
GCGGCCCCCTCTGCACATTCCCACGCGCCCCCGCCCCCCTTCTCCCGGTTTATAAACAGCCACGCAATCCACGGGGGGCGGGAAGGAGCGCCAAGGCCAAAAATAAAATAAAATAAAATACGCTTTTTGAGAAAGAAAAAAAAAATGCACGCTGCTATAGTTCCCCCCCAATTGGCCAGGCCCGGTTGGGTGGGGTGGGGTGGGGGGTTTGGCACTCCGTTTACAGCCAAGTTACCTAACCGGGAAAGGGGGGGGGGGGCTGGAAGCCGCATTAATCCTTTGCAAAAGGCGCCCGGCGCTGCCTTTGATTCGGGCCTTTGAAATGCGAGGCCTTGGGCGCTTCAAGATTCTATCCCTCAAGGGGAAAGGGAGGGCGAGAAAGAGGGGGGGGGGGAGGGAGGCAGAAGGGGAAAAAAACAAACCAGCCCGTCTGGCAGGTTGAGTTTGCAAGCGAGCTCTGGGCCTGCTTTTTGTCCCCCGTTTTCCCGACTTGGGGGGAGATTTGTAGATCAGGGAGGGCTTGGTGGGGGTTGGAGAAGGCTAGAAAGTAACAAGGGAGATCAAAACAAACCGAACGAAGTAAAAACCAAAAGTATCTTTTTTCCCCCCAGGCTCAGGAAGGAAGCGGGCGCTGATTTTACCAACCGGGGGTGGTGGGAGGGGGTGTGTGAATTGGAGGCCTGTGTTTCTCCTCCTCCTCCCCCCCCCCCCAAAATGCAACAACCACCAAGCAGGGACTTCTGATTCTGCCTCTCCTCCTCCTCCTCCTCCAAGCCCCCATCTGGGATTTGCAAACTTGCTTTCGCTTCTGAGCATCATCAACGTCTCCTCTCTCTCCCCCCCCCCCCCCGGGAAAGCACAGCCCACCCACCGGCCGGGTCTCCTAAACTCGCTTCCTCGCTTTTCTCCCGGAGATTCGAGTCCTGCAAAAGAACCGGGACCGGTGGCGGCGCCCCTTCCCTCCCCCCCCCCGGTCAGAACTCCTGCCCCTCCCCCCTCCCAACCTACGGCCCAAGGCGGCCTTACCTGGTTCAAATCTTCGTCGTTCAGCAGGTGAGACTCCCGAGGCTTGAAGCAATTCTGACACTTGCTTTTATTAAAAATGTTCGCCTGAAATTTCCGGCAGGGGTTTTCTTTCGCAGCCATGGTGTGTATATGTGTGTGTGTGTGTGTGTTGGGGGTCGAAGCTCCCGAGTGGGGAGAAGCAGAAAAAAACGACCTTCCAAGCGCTGCTGCTCCCCCCACCTCAGTCGCTCAGCAAAAGGAGGGCAGCAGGCAAGGCCCCCCCGCGGGCGCGGATCTCCAGCCCCGCGCACGGGTGTCCGAGAAGAAGGTCGTGGGAAAGGCGAGCAGTCCGCCCGCTACGCCTGGCCTCTCTGCCAGCGATCCGCGGGCCTCCAGGTGCCCCCACCGGGCCGCATCTCACGGGTCGGGCCTCCCCCCCAGCAGCCAAACACCGGGTCCTGGGTCGGGGGTCTTTTGCAGCTGCTCCCGGGTCCGTGGCTCCAAGCGGGAGGGCGGAGCGCGGCGTGGGCGGAGGAGGACGAGCCTCCCGCTGCCAGGGCAGGAGGAAGCGGAGGCTCCCACGCGAGGCCGCTCAATCCACGCGCCGGCCAGAAGCTCCCACGCCGCGCCGGCCGGCAAGGGCTGCCCGGCTGCTCTGGGCAGACAGCTGCGGCTCTCGGCCGCCCAAAGGCCGCGGGCCCTCCATGCTGCGGCTGCCCCAGCCGGAGGAAGCCAATCCAGGGCTCAATCCGAAGACAGGCGGGCGGGTGGGTCGGCGCGGCCGTGGAAGGGAGCCACGGAGATCAGCCGCGGGACGCCGCTCCGCTCCGCTCCTCTCCTCTCCTCTCCTCCGGGCCCGAAAAGCCCCGCGACGCGATCCGCTCCAGTTTAGCAGGCCGCCCCGGATGGAAGAGCTCCGGATCCCCGCTCCGACTCGCCCAGGGCCCGCTCAGCACCCAGGCCGCCCCTCCACGCGGGGAAGGGAAGGGAAGGGAAGGGAAGGCGCCGGGAGGGGGCGGCGGCGGCGGTGGCGTCCAGGGAAAGGGAAACGCCTTAATTTCTCAGCCCCCTCCTTCTTTGGCGGCGCCCCCTCCCCCCCCTCCCTCCCCCGTTGGATGAGATGCTTTGGGAATTACAGGGCAGGCAAAAATAAGCCAGCAGGACCCCCCCCCTCCTCTTTCTCCCTCCCCTCCACCCCCACCCGCAACGAAATCCGGCGTTGCGGAGGTTTTCCCAGGGCTGGCCCAGGGGTACCAATTGGGGAGGGGGGCGGGCGAGAAATCCGGAAAGCGGGGAGGGTGGGGAAGGGCTTCACGCGCCCCCGGGGCTCCTGGAGGAAAGGTTGGGGGAGGGGAAAGCCCTCCGCCCCTCGCTTGCTTTCCTTGCGCTCCCCCCTCCCTCCCCACGTTTTTTTTTGTGGGGGGGGCAGTAAATGACTTTGCCCGCGATCCAATGGCGGGGAGGCTCGGCTCTTAACAAAAGGACACCCACCCAATCGCGAGAGACGTTGAGCCAGTGGCCAGTCCCTCCCTTTGCCCACGTCATGTGCGAGAGCGCACACAATGCGCACGGAGGCTTGCGAGTGGGGGGAGGAAAGGAGGGAGAAGGGGGGGGGTTGAATGGTTCAGGCTTGGTGGACGCGCGCGGCTGGCGGCGCTTCGGGGGCCGGAGGCGGGGAAGGAGGGAGGGGAGACGGGCCGTGGCTGGCCGGCAGGGGAGGGTCGCAGGCACCAGCCCGGGGCGGGGGGCGTCGCGAGACGGGGCGGGACCGGCCTTTCGCAAACCGCTGAGCGCTCCGAAAACGGTCCCCGGAGTCCAGGCGGGGGGATCCAGCTGTCTCGCGGGGATCTCTCCTACCTCGGGTGGGGTGGGGAAGAGAAGCAGACAAAGGCTGAGATGCGGGTCTTCATCTCCCGGGCCTTTCATCGAGCCCCCTCCCCAAAGAAATCCGCCCACATTTACCTGTCTTACACAGAACTGCCGGCAAGCCAAGACGGAGCATTCGCCCAGGAGCAATTTTTAGGCTGTGAGACGCCGGGAGGAGGCCTTTGACTGGCGACAAAGAAAGCAATCTCAGGCCCCCTCCCCAAGTTAGAAATCTTTGGAGAAATCTTAAAATAATGGGGGGGGGAAACACCCCCCCCCCTTTTTTAAATCATGGGTAGGCACCAAAAAGAAACGTTTATTTTCTGGAAACGCTGGGGGGGCGGAGGGGGGGAGAGGAATTTGCAGCTACCTAAATTGAAGAAAATATAAAATATAAAGCCGGTTTCTCAACTTTGTTATTATTGTTATTTTTGTTTGTTACACCGGTGAGGTGGAGGGTAGGCAGAAGGGATGTTTCTCACGTGCACATGTACCATTCATGCACACATCGCTACTGTGGCCGTTTTGAATGGGCCATGGTGCTGCACTGGGCCACGGACCGTTTGGGAGTTGGGATGCTTTTTAAAATCAACCTGTAGAGCTCTTCCCAAGGATGTGGGATAGGCAGGCATTTTATTATTACCGATAATAAATTATTTACCAATAATAAATTTAATTGTTATTAAATTTATTTGCTGCCCATCTTGCGGTTCGAAGCGTCTCTAAATAGCTTCTTTCTTCCCTGCCTTTTCGTCGCTTTTGGGAGAGACGTAGGCCTGGGGTCAGTCCCAGCTTATAAAGTTACATCTCTGGGTCTGGCTTGGGGAGGGGAGGGTCCCGAGCAGCTCAAAGGGGCTTTGGGTCTTCCCAAAAGGGGCAAAGCGGCCTTGCCACAGGTTTCAGCTTTCCCCCCTTTTCTCCAAGTTTGCTCTGGGCTCCGATGGGCTGGAGGTCCTGGGTGAGGGCCAGCGATTCATCAGTGGGAATTCACTAAAATGTACCCTTTGTGCCGGTGCCTGACTTAGTTTCCTTGGCTCATTAACCAACACAACTTTTCTTCCCCCTGCTTCAGAGTCCAAGAGTCTTGGAGAAAGCCAGAAGAGGGGTGGGTGAGGAAGGACATGGGGGAAAAAAAAACCATTCCAGCCAGAACTGCACCTTACTCCGTGTTTACTTGCGGTGTGATAATCCCCTCCTAGCTCTGCATTAGAAACTCCTTACTTTGTTTACTTACTAGATTCCTTTCAAGTGGATGACAAAGCAGCCAGATCCACCCGTGCTTAATTCTGAAAGTAGACCTAATCTCTCTCTCTCTTACACACACAAACACAGTAACACACACTCACACAAAGGCACTTGTTCCTACTGCGGGGTTTTTTAGCCTCTTACTCTGGGGGAGGTGGGAGGTGAGGCTGGTTCTTCAGAGGGCGAAGTCACTGGAGTCAACGGTGTTTTTAAAATATTGGAATATTGGAAGAAACCAGAGAAGAAGAGCATGGATGCTTTGGGAGGTTGGTGATGGAAAAGACTCCTGAGAAAAGGGCGGAGAAGTAATCCACCAAGAAAAGAAATCAGTGACCAGGATTAAATGATCTGACTTTGGACACAGGGTGTGAACAGCCAGCTCTCTGGAGAGGTCCTTCATGGTGGAAGGAAGGAGAAGTGGTGGTTGGATCTGGGTTGAGGTGGTGATGGGTCCACTCTGGAGACAGATTGTCCTGGCCAAAACAAAAAAACAACAACTCCACCCATGTATCTTTTTGCTAAGAGAATCAACAATGTCTTGATGGCATGTAGTCATTGGGAGATGGCGGTATATAAATGCTGATAATAAATAAATAAATCCACAGAAGGCCCACCTCTTTGGAGAAAGCTCTGATGCTGGGAAAGTTTGAAGGAGGAAGAAGAAGAGGATGAGCAGAAGCCGAAGGAATGGACTTGGTTGTGGTAGTGATGGGTCCGTTCTTGAAAGATTTGTAGGGCCAGGTTGGGGGACAGATGATGATGAAGTTGTCTTGGAGGCCAAACTTCTCAAGTGGATGCTTAAATTAAATTCAGGTTAGCGGGAAATTCTGGGAGCGCAAATGTAGAAGGTAGCAGGTAAGAGAGGGCAGCCTAGGCTTGTAGTTCCAGAGTTGGACCGATATTAAATCCGAGGAGCAAATTCTGCAAAACGCGGCAAGATCAAGCGGTAAGACTGGTAGGAGCAGGTCCTTGTCAAGATCTTGCGGATCCTTTTGGTGCTGTTTATTTGGTGAAGGGCCTGGCTCTGCTCCTGGTGACCGGCTGACCGGCCAGCCAGCCGACACAACGCCACTGACTGGTAAATAAATAGGAACCACAACAATTGTGGTTTGTTTGCAGCCGGGCAGACTTTGCGCTGCATCAAAGGAGGTCTCGGTTACCTTCATAAGACCTTCGCCACCACCTGTGCCCAGATGAAAGGAGTTTAATCTCCTGCGCCAAACAACAAAACAAACACACAAAAGGGTGAGATTGTTCTTTTCCTGGACTCCAAAGGGGCTTGACTCTTTGCCAAGAATTGTTGTTCTTTGATAAAAATGTCATAAACAATTGTTACACGGTTGTAGGAATGCTGAAATGGGACGTCCAGGAAACAATATAGGTAGTCCTAGACTTACAACAGCTCATTGAGTGACTGAAGTCACAACGGCACTGAAAAAAGTGACCCATGACCATTTTTCACACTTACGACCGTCACAGCATGATTTTGATATGATTAAAATTCAGACGCTTGGCATGTACTTAATGATGGTTGCAGTGTTTGGGGTCATGTGATCTCTTTTTGCGATGGGTGAGAAAGCTATCGCCGGCCTTCCTCAGCCATATCCTATCTTCAGAGGTCCACATTGCAAATCCCGACCTCCAATATTTTAGATGCTGCATGAATTTTAGATATTTGCCTTGCATGAAGGGGCAAGATTCGTGCTTAAAGGAAACATCTGGGAGACGTTGGGTTGATCTGTTGAAGCCAAGAGTCTTACAGATCTGCAAAGATGGTTTATCATTAACCAGCCTGTTCTTGAAATGGGAGTTTGGTGCCAACAGCCACAAAGAAATTTGTCACTGCCGTTTCCTAAGAAATAGTAAGGATATTGCCGACGGTTTAGGTCCCTCCTGAGTTAGTCAAACATCAAACTGGATTTGGTTCCACGCAATCACAGCAGATTTTGTCTCAAGGAAATACAAAGCAGGAAGTACAGTGGTTTCTACCGCTGTCTTTTTCTAAAACTAGCCATTCACCTTACTGGGCATAAATAGAGGACCATTAAACCCGGACATAGAAGTCAAATGTTACCCACCCTGTTCTTCTAGCATAACCTGAAGAGCGGTTGCAGGAACTGGGCATGGCTGGTCTATGAAGGGAAGGACCAGAGGAGACAATATGATAGCAGTCCTTTAAGACTTGAAGGGCTGCCCCAGAGAGGAAGGGGTCAAGGTCTTTTCCAAGGCAGCTGAAGGCCAGACGAGGAACAATAGATGGAAACTGATCAGGGAGAGATTCAACCTGGAAATAAGATGAAATTTTCTGACGGCGAGATCAACCAACCAGTGGAACAGAAGTGGCCTAATACCTTAATACTTCAAGGCTTAAATTTTAAATTGTTTCATTTCTAAATTCTAAATTTTTAAATTTTAAATTTCACTTGTTTTAATTGTGGTTT
>JAEANM010025476.1:0-10933 GCA_017656035.1 Myanophis thanlyinensis | reverse complement strand
GGCCTATAATTTTTAATTTGTTTACTGTCAGTACCCTCTTTTAGGATGATGGAAATATATGCCTCTGTCCAGGAATCAGGTATTTTTGCACCTTCCAATATATCATTACACAACTGTAACAGAGTCGGTTCCAAATTATCATACAATGTTTTAAATAGTTCCCCCGGTAGTCCATCTGGATCGGGAGTCTTTCCATTTTTTTGCTTTTGGACCGCCCTTTTTAATTCCGTGCTCGTTATTTCGCTGTTCATGTTCCGATTATTTCTCAGTAGCCTAACTCTCAACTTGAATAGTCAAAAATGCCATTCTGTTTTTTTAGGGTCTGACAATGCGCATCAACATGCCAGCGGGGCAAAACATGTTCCACCCCAATTTCACGTCTCAGACTCCATATATTCCTTTCAACTTGGCGGCCTTGTCTGCGATGAGCAATCAGCAATTGGAGGTAGGTGGCAAGATCTTAGGCTACATCGGATCTGTTTGTTTGCTTGTTACTTGTTAGAGTTATATTCTGCCTTTCATTTTGAAGTTCAAGGTGTTCTACGTAGTTTTCTTTCCCCCCCTCCGCGTCCCCCCCCCCCAATCTTGTGAAGTGAGATGCTCTCTTCGCCAAGTTTCTACATTTTGCAGTGAGCATTATTTTTTTAATCTGGCCCTTGATGAAATGTAGATAACAGCATTTTTTTTAAAGAATTCCATAGCTTATATCTTTTGTTCAGTCTTACTGTCATTTCACACTAAAAGTGTTACACTGTTGTACAGCGTGGATTTCTGAGTTGCATTATTAAAGACCAAATCATGAACACTTAATTGCTTTCAAGAAAATTAGTTTGAATATAAAAACTGCCGATTCCATGTTGATTACTAAGTGAAGCAAAGCTGCTCCTACGTGAAAATGTTTATGTTTCTACCTCTGTCTCCAGGATGGGTAAATTGCTTCCCTGTCTAAAGCCCCATGGTATGATTTGAAATGGGACCCTGTGTTTGCATGATTTAGATACATAAAAGTGTATGTACATGTGCATGTGGGCAGTAAGGATACAAAAATTCATTATCTTTGAGAACACCTCAATTTCTGACTATTCAACCAATTTTGATGACTTCCAAAATTTCCTTCCAGGACCTCATTAATCAAGGCAGGGAAAAAGTTGTGGAAGCAACTAACAACGTCACTGGAGCAAGAATTCAACCCCTTGAAGACATTATTTCCTCTATAGTAAGTGTGGTAGAAAATGCGACCATCCATTTTTGTTCTGGAATTGTATACTTCTTTCAAATTGTTGTGTCATGTTTAAACTATTGGTGATGTCCTGTTTTAAATTCGAAACTTTGATTTTTTTAATGGGCCTTTTAAAAACAGACATATTTCTTTTGCAATGTAATGTTACATAAAAGCACAGGGTAAAAGTCTAATGAGGAGGAGGAGTTGTTTATACAGAGGGAAAGATTTAAATTTTGGCACTGAGATCAACTGGCAACTGTTGTCCAGATTAGATAATTGTTAATGAGTGGATGTTAGATTGTTATTCAGAAATGTCACTGATGCTCATTAATAACAATCAACCTGTTTATTTGGACTCTCCAAAATAAAGTTCTGGGAGTTGCATCAGTGATGAAAGCAGAGGTGAAGACATAGCTTCTCCGATGGTGCTGGAGTTCCTGGCCAGATGATGCTCAGTTTGTGTGCAATCTCTGTGGATGGCATCAGACGCTCTTGGTCAACTGGTTGTGTGTGGAAAGAAGGAAGGCAGGCTCCCCTGGACATGGCTGGCTTTGTAGAAGAACAGGGGACAACCGATGCCCGTTTCCTCAGGGAGCCTTCAAGGCCAGCCTGAGCCCATTTGCAAGTGGCTCTTCCTTATTCTGCTGTCCACATGTGGCAACTCCTGCCCAAGGGGGGAATGCAAGGCCTTGGCAGGGCAGTCCTCTGGCGGAAGCAGCTGCCTGACGCTGCAACAGTCTTGGGACAGGAAATCTCCAAGGCCTGGCAGGATGAGGGGAATCCCTGCCCAGGTGATGCCACACCGGTGCTCCCTTGCCAGATCCCTGGAGAAGCAAAGGCTTTCCCACCAGTCTCGCCTGCTGGCAGCTCCCTTTCTTCCCTGCAGTTTTTTTTTTATTTAATTACGCTTGTATACCGCCTCCCTCCCTAGGGACTCGAGGCGGTGCATAGCCTGATAAAAATAGAAATATACAATTTAAAAAAGTTTCACTGCTGGCCCCAGGTCGCTTCTGCTGGAGAGACTGCCCAGTGTTGTGTGGGGACGGTGGGAGGGGTTGCAGCTACTCAGACCAGCCTGGCTTTCCTTCGAAGAGCGGTTGGGAGTGCACGGCAGCCCATCGGCCCTTTTTGCAGAGGGGGGCACTTCTCTGAAAGCCTCTGTGGTGCTTTTCTTTTGCAGTGGAAGGAGAACCTCACCCTCACCGAGACCCAGGTCCAGGCTTTGGCTCTGAGCCGCCAGGCAGGGCAGGAGCTGGATGTGAAGCGCCGAGAGGCTATTTACAACGATGTCCTGACCAAGCAGCAAATGGTGAGGAAAAAAGCCCTCAGTCTTGGTGGTTTATGTAGGGATGTAAACAGTGACTTCTTTGCGGGAACCTTGTAGTATAGCTCATACTCCAAGTTGTATCCAATTTGATTTGGAAGCACCCAGGCAAAGAACAAAGGTGTCAGATCTCTAGCCTGGCAGGGAGCCCAAAATGTGAAACCATTCATTTCCCTTTCCATGTAGCTGGAAACCATGTATTAAGAAGAATAAACCTTGGAAGAATTTGCTTCCTCCCTACTTTCCCTTCTTCTCCCTTGGTGAATTGGGGGGATCGATTGATTCCTGGTGACTCCATAGACAGATCCATGAAGTTTTGTGGAGTGTGATTTTGGAAGTGGCTTGCCCTGACACCCTTCTTCTTAGGGCTGGGAGAGAGGATGGTTTTGTGCCTAGGGTCTCCCAATTCCTAGCCCTAGAGCTCCTAGCCCCTAAACTCAACTAGCTAGAGTGATATTGGGGTAACAATGCAACAAGGTTCCTGGGAGGGTTTTTCAGGGACTTTCCTCTTGAGCAGCATGTCAACCTTGCGTCGCATGTTATTGCAGCCCAGAGTCAGTCCCGTTTTTGGCCCTGCTCTCCTATTTCAGATGGATGGGAAGCTGTCAGAATGCGCATTTGCATTTCCCTCTTCCATGCCTCAAAGTCAATCTAATTTGTAAGTTTAGGTGGAGTGAAAATCGCAGGTCTTTAGAAACAGCTTTTGGAATTTAAAATGGAATAAGGCAACAATGGAGCCTGTGTGGGGTCAGACTTTTCTATGCTTCCATGGCATAGAATGCTTTTCTATGCTTAAACCCTAGAAAGTGCCACCTCTGAAGGCATTGCATCATCAGATGCAAAGTAGTTGAAGGATTGCAAGATTACAGGGTAGGACTTGAACATTTCTGATGAGACATTCTATGAAACTGTCAGACTGGCCACAATCCAAAACCTCTCTAAATAGAAGCCGTCCTTGGCTCCGTTGGTTGAGAAAGGTACAGTTGTATTAGAGGTCAGGTGTATTAGAGTATGGCATTGCCAGAACCGAGAGTTGTGTGCCAAAATCTCTAAATTCTACTCCCCCTCCACCTCCCCCTTGATGCCCACCCCACTGAAAACAGTCGGTCCAAGTGCAGCTTGTGTGCACCTCCCTCCTTCCTCCAGCTGGGTAACTTTGGAGCAGCGTCTCAAGGAGGTACAAGGTCCAATTTCGATTCCCCAAGTGTCCCGCTGTCTGTCACTGTGTAACGGCCAAGTACAGCAAGCAGAAAGTGGCAGCCGACAGAAACTTTGGCAACTCAGATTAATGCCCCTGGCAAGTCGTGAGAAAACCGTGGTCCAGAACAGGATCATCTGGCAGCCAACCCAAACACCAGCTTGCAAATGCCACCATGCTGGCAATGGTGATGGCAGTGCGGCAAACATCAGGTGGAGGGAGGATGTCCTTGGTGTAATGGTATGTGAAAACGACCTTGAGGCACGGGAGGAGGAAATGCTACTTAGGAGACACCCAGAGAAGAGACCAATGGCTTAAGGGTGAGAGGGAGAAAGTTCTCCTCTTAGTTCAGTGCTTCTCAACCTTGGCAACTTTAAGATGTTTGGACTTCAATTAAGCTGGCTGGGGAATTCAGGGAGTTTAAGTCCAAACATCTTAAAGTTGCCAAGGTTGAGAAACACTGTCTTAGTTGATTTAAATCAGGGGTCTCAAAGGCGATTTCACTGAGGGCCGCATCAGGGTGATGTTTGACCTCAGGGGGCCAGGTGGGTGTGGCCAGAGTGGGCGTGGCCTGCTTGATGTTTTCGCTGACAGGCACTGCGGGCCAATCACTCACTGTTTCCAGGGTGGTCCCGTAGGCCAGATCTAAGCACCCCATGGGCCGGATCCAGCCCACAGGCCTTGAGTTTGACATCCCTGATTTAGACGGTTAAAACTGGTGGGCGAGAAGTTTGCACTTCTACTGTTAGTGTAGCTTTTCAGTTGAGTAGAGTCGTACTTCCTGCCTGGTTTACCCGGGGGGGGGGGGAGGGAGAGGGGCTCCCACCCTCGGCCAGGGTGCCCCAGCCAAAAGAGAAGGTGCTAATAGCTGCCCTTCCCCCCCTCCCCCACAGCTCATCAGCTGCGTCCAGAGGATCCTGATGAACCGGCGGCTGCAGCAGCAGTTCAGCCAGCAGCAGCAGCAGCACCCACAGCTCTCCTACCAGCAGGCTCAGCAGGCAGCCGCCATGAGCCACCTGATGATGCCCAAGCCGCCGGGCCTGATGATGAACCCCTCCAATTTCCAGCAGATCGACCTCCGGGGAATGTACCAGTCTGTTGCTGGCGCCCTGCACCCCCCGCCCCTGCAGCGAGCGCCTCCCCCCCTCAGTGGCAAAAGCCCAGGACCCTCCCAAGGGAAGCCGATGTGATTTTGCACTAGCCGCTCGAAGGATTGGTAAAATCAGAGAGAGAGAGAGAGAACTTTTTTTTATTTTTTTAGGAATCAATGGCTTAACAGAACTCAACTGTATAAATAGTCCCCCTCCCCTTACTCACACCTTCTATTTTATTATTTCCCTATTGTTTTGATACGATGTGCTGTCCTGTCCCAATCTTTGTCCGTGAGGTTGGCTAGAATCTTCTTACATGTGTCGAGTACAGGAGATGCTGAGTTGTTTTCAGTGAAAACAGCCTCTTCCCGTCTGTTTTCGGAGGGGCTTTGCGGGCTTCGTCTCCCAACTGCCGTGCTTGCTGTTAATAGCCACACCAACAGCTGTCGGATGAGAAAAGCCTGGGGAGCCTCACCCGGATCTGTATATTTCGGTCCTCACACCTCCATGTTCGCAGCTGAGTTCTTGATTAAAATTGATTCCTCAAACGATGGGACTCTTTTGTATTTCTTCCCACACAAGACTGATCCAGAAGTCTCTTCTATTCTTTAGCACTCGTGATGGAAAAATAAAGCATAGGAACTGAAGATAATCTAGAGACAGTGCAATATTTTTTAAAAAAACCGCCGCTCTAAGATGTCTGAATTACAGTTTTCTGGAAACTGTCTGCAGCCTTAAGTTACGGCCTGAGAAAAGTCTCTTTTTCTCTCGCCTTCTGCCACTTCTGTTTCCTCTTTGGGGGTGGTAGGAGAACATCCAGTACCTTTTTGTCTTTCGTCAATGTATTTTCATCCTGCACTGATTCTGTTGATGCAAAGCACATTTCTATTGACGCCTTTTTCCTGGTGCTGGGCATCTCGTCCTGTTGCCGGCAGTAGGATGGGCGAGGAAGCGTGCTGAATTCCCGGGACTTTGGTGGATCTTAGCCCAGCTCCGGCCTCGGTTTTGAACTGGCGGAGGAGCCATTGCTCTCCGAGCATGAAGGAAGGAAGGAAGGAAGGAAGGGGCTGTCACAATCTGCAACACTGTCAGAGTTGTGCAATAATTCCTCCTTTTATAGATACATATCTGGTTATCTTACATTTCTTTCCTAGTTTTCATTCTCTTTTAAGAATATGAAGGTGAGGGAGAAAAAAACATTGGTGGTTTTTTTATTATTTCAACCCTACGGGGAAAAAAGGAATATCTGATTAATTACACCACTAACAGCTGCTTTTCAGCATAAAAATGGAATTCTCATCCATTTTCTGCATTGACGACATAAAGCTTTTTTCACGCATTAGTCCATCTGAGTTTTTCAAATAGAAGAACTTCTGGAATGCGGGCATGATAATAAAAATGACAGGTGTGTCAGAAGAAGAAAATGTACAGATGGAAGAATTGATTACAGACCATGAAAAGTGAGAACTGCTAATATTTTTGGAAGGCTACATTTTTGGCTTTCTGTATGATGGAACAAATGCCTTTTTCTTCTCCTACCTGAATCTTAGAATCTGGACAGCACTGATTTGGGAGAATATTTTTTGTTTTTAACGAGATACTTCTTGATTGGCGATTTGAACATCTATTTCACAGGAAAAATAATAATTGTGAGTTAGTTTCTTTTCCACAGTGAGATAGTGGGTTGAATCTTCAGCCCAACTTCTTCCAGTGGAGTTGATTTATTGCATTACTTTAAACTGGTAAGAAACGAAATGCTCTGAAACTTGTACTGGCTTCAGAAAAAATGAAATATAGACTTTCTGAGACAATTGTTTGAAAGCAAATATATCTGTCCAGAACATTCCTACATTTTCTGAGCTGGGAATTTCTAGAGACTTCATGTGAAATTTAGGCAACATTTTAAAATCCCATTGTTTTTCCCATGAGAAGAAGATATCTGATGTGGATGAGGATGTCTTGGACCACTTACATATTTCTCACAACATTATAGCTGCATAATAATGTGCTTTTGAGTATAACATCAAGCTTTAATCAATATTTAAAGACGGTAAACAAAAACTCATTTTTATATTTGTTTTAGATGTTTTCTCTAGTTGAAATGGCTCATATAAGATGATGAATAAAATGTTGCTTGTAATACAGTTTTGCTTGCTTAAATTCTCCACATTTTGTAACCTGTTTATTCCTTTGGATGTAAAGCGTTTTTGCTTAGTATTGTGATCCTGTACATGTTTTTGTCCCAGTTGTATAGTAATGTTTCAATTCCTTGACCAGCTTTGGCTGCTGAATCATACAGCTGTGAAAACTTGGCCTTCATTTCTGTTTAGATGGCTTTTTCAGTTATGTATTAAATATCATAAAAGTACTGTAGAAAAGATGTCACTTCTTCCTATAAGGCTGTTTTGTAAAATATATATTATGGACTGGAAATTGTTTTTAAAGAAAAGCATTCAAGTAAGACAGTATGCTATCTGTGTTTTCACCATACAAAGTGCTGTTTGGTAGTTGAAACTTAAAAATATTTAATATCTCATTTAATAAAGTGACCAAAATACACCCACGTTCACTGTACTGCTTTGGTACTGCTGCTGCCCTGTCTGGCACAACAAATAGGAACTTCCTTGTTGAATCAGGACCCCTCTCCTCCCCCATCCCCCTGCTTCTGTAGTGACCCAGCTAGATGACTTTGGCAGTCCCACAAAGGCTTGTCAGGCACAGCAGGAGCCCTTTCCCACCTGTGCCCCATTTTGGCCCCGGAGGCTCATAAACTCAAAACACTGCTTGGGATGTCAAGCATTAATACCTGTAAATATGGCCCGAAATAGTTTTAATTTTAGCTAGAGATTAACTCATCCATTCTATTCCCCCAATTGGGATATTTAAAAAAAAACAACCAAGCAAATCTGAACAAGAATTATGATATTGTAAAGCTCAGTTTTGCAAGGGGTTTTTCCTGCCTTACTTAGTCTCAAATACCCTGGTGAATCTCCTGTGAAGATTAAGAAACGGCACATAAAATAATTTCCTGGCTTGAACCTCATTTTAAAAACAAAAACTATCATCCAGCACAATTTGAACATTATAATCAAAAAATTTGAAAAGACTTTTCCAACTTTTCATTCCCCAAAACAGATAGTTAATATTGTGTAAAATTAAAATCTTGAACCAGAGTTCAAGATGTATCATTAGATGCATTAGCACTATAGTTTTATTGGATCTGTGGCCCCTGGAGAGCAAGATGTTAGCATGCTTACATGTTATTTTGAAGTCTATTAATATAAGTTTTTTCTTTTCCAGGTGCCCTCTTAAGACACCTCTAGTGGATTTTCTCTGCCTGATGCTCTTAAGATATCTTGGGTTCTACTAGCGATGGAGAAATGTATTTTAGGAGGGTGTTGTGGGTTTTTAAAATTCTTATTAGGAGTCCCTGTGAATATTAATTCCGCTAGTCATTCCCAAACTCCAAGGGATGGTGCTATTCTGTTTCAAGGCCACCGCTGTCCAAAGACATTTCTGTGGTCACATGGTCAAGTTGACATCACAGAACACTGTTACCTTCCCACCAAAGTGGTACCTATTTATCTACTTATATTTGTTTGTATTTGAACTGCTAGTTTGGCAGGAGCTGGGCCAAATAATGGGAGTTCACCCCCATCATGTGACACTCGGGTCTCGAACCTGGGCTGCTGACTTCCCAGATAAACCAAGTGTCTTAACTGCTGAGCCACAACACTGCTCCTTTCAAAACACTAATACTGGGGGAGAGGGGGGAATTATCTTGCATTATCCAATGGGCTTGATTGCATGATTCACACACACACACAAACACCAATCCTGGGTGTAGGCGAACCCCCAGTTAGTGGTGGCGCAGTGGTTAGAATGCAGTATTGCAGGTTCTGCTGACTGCTGGCAGTTCAAACCCCACCAGGCTCAAGGTGGACGCAGCCTTCCGTCCTTCCGAGGTGGGTAAAATGGGGACCCATTGTTGGGGGGCAATAGGCTGACTAAACCGCTTAGAGAGGGCTGTAAAATACTGTGAAGTGGCATAAAAGTCTAAATGCTATTGTTATGGCTAGTTCATAGTATCTCTTCTGCATCTCCCACTGGCACAAGGTGAAGCATAGAAATGTTTCACCAAGGCCAAAGCAACAGAAGGTCCATTTAACTTTGACTAAGAAATATGGTTAACGTCCTGGCACATTGTGAAGGCCCATCAGTCTGGGCCACAGAGCATGTGCTTCCCCAATAATGCCTGTACAAGTAGTCCTCAACTTACGTCCATAATAGAGCCCAAAATATATGTTGTTAAGTGAGAAATTTGTTAAGTCAGTTTTGTCCCATTTTATGATTTTTCTCGCCACATTTGTTAAGTGAATCACTGCAGTTCTTAAATTAGTAACATGATTGTTACATGATTTTGGTTTCCCCATTGACGTTGCTCATCCGAAGTTCGCAAAAGAGGATCACATGATTCCAGGACATTGCAACCATCATAAATGTGAGTCAGTTCTCAAGCATCCAAATATAAATCACATGATCATGGGGATGCTGCAACAGTCAGAAGTGTGAAAAATAGTAGTTACTTTTTTCAGTGCTGTTGTAACTTTGAAGGGTCAGCAAATGAACTGTTGCAAGTTGAGTATTTGTTTTATGGAGAGCGAACCATACTAGCCTCCTGTCATCGTTTCTGCATCCTTGCTCGGGGGAGGGGGAGATGTGTTTAGCCATCTGTAATCCATGCACAGAAGCAGCATCCCATCCTTCTTTTCCCAAAACAGGATAGGGGCTGCTATCTGTGGTCGGGCTGGTTGAATGAACCTGCGGGCAAAATTTTTGCAATGAACACCCGCAATTCACCTTACTCTCTTGGGGTCATTGAATACAGCTTCGGCTTGGGCAATTTACTCTCGGGTAGGATCTCTATGGCAGAGTCATACTCTTTGGGAATGGCGGAAAGGTTCTTTCCACCCACCCCATGCCATTGCCATTGCCATTGCCCCAACTTCCTGCCATGAGAAGGTTGCCTTCTGGATTCCCTCTTGCTCTCAGGGAGGGTGACTCATTCAGACTTTTAGCAGTCCAGTTTACATTAGGATTCCACTTCTTTAGCCATGACAATTCTAATAGCAGGTAAGGGGCACTATGAAGCTTAGAGTAGGGGTATCAAACTCAAGGACCCTGGGCCACATCTGGTCCACGGGGCCACCCTGGAAATCCCTGCAGTGAGGGACCAGCCCGTGGTGCCTTTGCCAGTGAAAACGGGCTGCCGAGCGCCATTTCCGGCTGTGACGGCTTCCTGCGTGGCCCTCCCGAGTTCCGTTTTCACTGGTAGAGGCTTGCAGGAGGCCATCGCTGCCGGAATAGAGCTTGGCAGCCCATTTCTGCTGGCAGAATGCTCAGGCCTGACACGAGTGACATCAAGCAGGCCACGCCCACTCTGGCCACATCCACCCCGGCCCCTGAGGTCAAACACAACCCTGATGCGGCCCTCAATGAAATCGAGTTTGACACCCCTGGCTTAGAGTCTATCTGAGCCCCTATCCACATTTCTTTTGGTTCGGTGATTAACGTCACTGGGATGCCCCTGTTACTGATCCAGCTAGGGACTCTGTCACCTCAAGTGGACCCCCAACTTCTCAACTAGGGCTGGGTTAATCAGGCACCTGGTGCAGCCTGAGTCTTACAGGGCTCTTACACTGCGTTTTAAATTGAATTTTGTAACTATTTTTCAGTAAGGGGTTCTAAAAAGATGTGATTTTATACCAAGAATTCAATTCTGTGGTTATTTTTTACAATTGCACAACTTTTAGCTTGGTATGTTAAATCCATACACTCCACAAATACTGTTAACTTCTCAAAATTACACCTTGTGCTACACAAAAGTTAAAAGTTTATTTCTGCATGAATCTTTCTAGCTTAGCAAAAAATAATCCATGAAATCAAACTCATATCAGAAAGCAATTATCTGAGTTACAAAAATGTTCAAGTGAGTTTCATCAAGGCTTGAGTCATCCTTCGCCATCAGCCACCGACTTGCTTCTTGACCTCTGATATAACCCTCATGTTTCTCCTCTGCTTGCTGCCTCTGTGACCTG
>JAEANM010025475.1:0-10933 GCA_017656035.1 Myanophis thanlyinensis | reverse complement strand
TTTTCAAATAAAATCTTATTCTTTGAACTTTCGTTTTCTGGAATTCTGATTGAGTTGAAGATGTTGTGTGGAACCCTTACAGGACCTCATTGATCAGTTGCAATAATACTGCTGGGGCCCCTTGCAGTCCAAATGGCATGACTTTGAATTGGAAACTTCCTAGGGGGCAGTTGAAGGTGGTTTTCCACTTGTCTCCTTCCCTTATGCATACTGATAGTAAGCTTCCCACAAGTCTACCTTTGTGAATATTTGCCTTTCGCTAGATGGTTGAGCATGTCCTTCATTAGTGGCAGTGGGTAGGTGTTTTCCATGCTAATAGCATAAATCCTACAAAAGTCCATGCAAAGCTTCACACACACACACCCCATCTTTTTTCTCTTGGAACAGGACTGGGGCAGCTACTCAGGAGTTGGGTGGCTGAATGAATCCTACTGCAACATTCTCATCTATGCATTTCCTCAATTCTACCATCTCCTTTGGCATCATTGAGTACAACATAAGCTTAGGTAGCTTGGCCCAAGGCACAAATTCAATAACACAGTCTGTGGGTCAGTGGAGTGGGAGCGCATTGCACTCCTGCTTGCTAAAGACTTCTGCATGGTCCTTCCCTGGCACTTCAGTTGTGTTTGGGGTATTTTTTGTTGTTGAGGCCACTGAGTCTCCGCTGGGCTTTGCTTAGTTAGGGTATCCAAAGCTGGGAACGCCATTAGATGGGGTGATGTGAGACCAGCGGCTATTTTTAGTTTTCTGTAGTCCATTTCCCACGTGATGGTGGGGCCCCACTTGTCTAGCCAGACTAGTCCCAACATCAAGAGGTTTGTCATTTTTGGAGCTACTACAAATCAGATGAGTTCCCAGTGTTCCCTCACTTCCAAATGAAATGGCTGTGTGACAAACATTGCGGAGGCTGATGTGGTGGCTGAGCTGTCCACATCGGAAGCATTTCACTTGCTGCATGGGAGCTGCTCTTGTGGGACAGACAGGTTGGCTTGCCATCTGCTTTCCTGAGGGTTTCTTCACTGGTTTTACTGCAGGAGTCTTCCAATGCGGGGGAATTTGATACCAGGTGATACCAGTCCTGGATCCATTCCGGTGCTCCTTTGATCCTGCACACTTTTCAGAGTTCTGGGTCCAGGCTTTCCTTGATGTAGTGGATTAGCAGGTGCTCAAGCCAATCCCAGAGCTTGCCAGCCACTCAGAATTCCCAAATGAACTCCTTGGGGTGTCAACCTCTTTGTTTGAGCCCCTTCAATTCTGCCTCTGCTTCCTTGCGATGAGCAGTGTCTTTGAATCGGGCCCACAAGCATGCACAAAGTCATCGAAGTCGTCTAGTTCGAGTGCTCCATGGTCATGCATTTCGGAGACCCATTCGGCTGCTTCCCCCTCATTCATTCCATCGGTGATTGCTGAAGTCATCTCCTGTTCAGTAAGGTAGCGGTGGCCTGGGTGTTGAAGTATGCTCAGATGCAGTTCAAGACATATGCTAACTTCGTGGGGACCCATCAAACATCGCCTTGAAGGGGGGAAGCTCAGGTGCTGGTTGTGAAGGTGCTTGCTGTGGTGGCACTGGCTCAGGTGGCGCCAGAGCTGGTTGGTGGGGTCCCCACTGCCACTGGACCTATCCCTGCCCTGGGTAGAAAGCCCAGCCAGGTGGGATCTGCATGGCTGGTAGAAACATAGTAACCTGCTGGATGGCGGGGATTCCTAGTCCTGGCAATGGGGGGGGCGAGTTTGTGCCCAATGTCAGGCTGGGTCCTGCAACTACCACTGCTGGCCAGTGATACCCTGCTTGGTGCTCCTGCACACATCTGCATCAGGAACATGAACTTCGGCTGGGGGAGCACCCACCCAGCTGCTTAGGTCACGTACAGTTGGGGAGCGCTCTCCAAACGCATCTTCCCAAATCACTCCTGCAAGCTTCCCATCAATATGACCCAGACGGGGAGGTAGGATTGCGTGGCTCTACAACTCACTTGTCTCCCGGCTCTGCTTCTCCCTCAATCCAGACAGGAAGTGAGGCACAGGATGAACCCTGACCTCCAGGGCAACCAACGGCCCGATTCGCCTCTGCTACACCAAGCGGACTGGGCTCCTCTTGGGCGCTCAACCAGATTAGCGGCGTTTTGGTCGAGCACTTTGTAGAAGTTTAGGCCCCATGCCAGTTGCTTCTACAATCGTGGTCAACGTCATCCCCATCAGGTGAGTCTGCTGCAGCAGTTTTCTCTTCAATCTTCCCTGAATCTTTGCGCAACCCAAGTGGTTGATAGAACGCCTGGAGCTCAGGACCCTGGCCATCAACCTCAGCAGTGGGAGGTTGGTGAAAAAGTCTTTTTTTTTTTTTGTCAGATTTGGGTTAATGTCAGGGTTCCACACAGCATCCGCAATTTAATCAAAACTCCAAAGAAATGAAAGTCCTTAGAATGAGATTTTATTTAAGACATTGCAGTGGGTACATCTGGAGAAAACCCGAATCTGAAAAGCCCATGTAGCTGTTTTAATATAACTCTGCATTAGAGTAATTTGGATAAACAGTACACAAATCATTTTAATAAATAAATGTGTTTTTTTTAAATCTGTTTGGATTCTTGGAATTTATTCCTGTCTTCTTGGACAGTACTGTAGGTATTTCACCAATTTTATGTTATCTGCAAATGTGATAAGCATTCTCCCTTTCTGGCAGAGTTAAGCTGACAGCCAAAGAATTCCAGGGCAAAGCTGTCATTTGTATAAACAATCCACAACTGCTCAGTTTCAAAGCTATGAATTGTCCAGCAAAGAGCCTGTTGAAATGTGAAAGGAACAGGTCTGACACTATGAAGGAGGAAACTGAACACTTCCTCTGGTGGAGACAATCAAGTTATAATCAATGTTAAAATAGAAGGAAGGCTAAAAATTTGGCCAAACCAGCAGGAGGTTTTTAGGATATAATTCATCTGGCCCTGAAGACAGAAACATAAATCTTCCCTAACAAAGAGATATTCAAACATCAATCATGTGTTCCACTCTTCACAATTACTTGGTGGAATGTGGAATTCATTCCAACTCAGCCAATGTGATTGTCTGGATTTTTTTTTCTCATTTTGTCTCTCATAGTTGAGGTCTACCTATGATGCCAATCACAGGCCTCTCTCATCTTTTTAAGTGGGAGAAATTGCACAATTGGTGGCTGACTAAATACTTTTTTGCCCCACTGTATATTCTTCTTTAGATTTACCTCATCTAAATTCACAGCTCTTCACTGGGGCAGAAAGCATCTCCCTCCATTATAGGCCGATGGCTTCAAGCCTGCATTGCGACTGCTTCTGATTCTTAAGGACTACCTCCCCCAAGAGGTATTGCAGCTCATTCGACTAGGAGTGCTGCAGCTTCGGCAGCCTGGTCAACACAAGCATCAGTCGAAAAAAAATGTAGGGCGGCGACATGGGCATCACCGTCACCTTTTATCAGGCACTATTGCATCGATGCCTATGTCTCGGCCGATGCTGCCTTCGGCAGGAGGGTCCTACAAATGGCCCAAGCATCCTCTCCCTTGTGCCTCTGCCTTCAGCTACTGCTGCCGCTGTGGGCAAAGACAAGGTGAGGAGGGGTGGCTGCTGCCTACTCTGTCTCGACTTTTTTGGTTTGCAATTGGAGAGCAGGTCGATTGTGGTCATCTCATCTCACGGGTCTTGCCCTTGGCTCACCTGTGGAACATGTTTTCTTCGCGCATCTGACATACCTTGGCAACACCGATGCTGCCAGCACCTGGACAAGGAGAATGTTTAGCCAGTATTTGGACAGGGAGTGGCCGAGGATGACCCGCCAATTCAGTGGTGAATGGATTGGAGCAGACAGTGGCCTATGATTCCTTGGAGGAAGAAATTTTGTTTACTTTGGGTAGGGAAAATATATGGTCTAACTATACTAAAATTACAGTCTATAATTTTGTAAGTTGTAAGTTCAACGCTAAAAGAGAAAAGACTAGGCAGTGCAAAGTATTTGCCACATTTGTTATATAACATTTTTTAATTTTTTTATTTTTATTAAATTTTTACTGGGGTTAGGGAGGGGGTTGTCTAGATGGGGGCTGGGGGATCCCCTGTTTGAGGTAAAGGCCAAACTGAGGGCTGGGCATGCCGGGGAGGTCCGGGGGATGGAGGTTTGGTTCAAGGAAGGGGGGTTGTTCCGAGGGAGAGGTGCAATTTATTAGCATGGTCGGTGGGAGGGGCAACTATGGCGGGTATAGGGGGCCATATCAGGTTTGGAGAGTACGCCCCCGTTGGTTACATACGGTGATGTGCTCCAACCCCCAAATTACTCACCATTCCCTAGTGGTCTGTGTCCTCGGTCCCTGGGCGTTCCGCTGATGTTGTGTAATGCCAGGTCCATTAGAAACAAGCCCCACCCCCTCATTCACAAATTGATTCAGGAGGGGGAAGCGGACTTGGCGGATATCACTGAGACCTGGGTGCACCCGGAGGGGGGTGTCCCTCTGGTTGAACTTTGCCCACCTGGGTTTCGAGTTTTTCATCAGCTGAGGGCTCAGGGAATGGGTAGGGGGTGGCGGTGGTTATCAAGGAAGATCTATGTCCTAGGGAAGTCACTGTCTCACAGATAACCAGATGTGAATCCCTCTGTGTGGTGGGGTTCTGGAGTTCAGGTGGGCCTGCTACTCACATACCTGAGTCCCTGTCATGTGATGTCGGCCCTGCCTGAGCTCCTCGAGGTTATAGCCAGCTTGGTGGTGGAGACCCCCAGACTTATGGTTATGGGGGACTTCAACCTTCCTTCTGCCGGCATGACCTCGCGGGTGGCTCAGGAGTTCGTGGCTTCCATGACAGCCATGAGCCTGACCCAAGTAATTCGGGACCCCACCCACATGGGAGGTCACATCCTGGATTTGGTTTTTGTCTCTGATCAGTGGCAGAATGATCTAGGGTTAGGGGATGTTTTAATTGAGCCCCTGTCATGGTCGGATCATTCGCTCCTTAGACTGGACTTCTGGTCTGCACCCCCTCATTGCAGGGAGGCGGAGCTGATAAAATGGTTCTGCCCCAAGTGCCTGATGGATCCTGAAAGGTTCCTGACGGAGCTTGGGCCGTTTCCCGAGGCACATACACACGACCCTGTCAGGGAACTGGTAGCCACCTGGGAGAGGGTGGCTGCCGGGTCCATCGACCGGGTCGTGCCCTTGCAGCCTCTGACCCGGCATCGATCCCAGTTGGCTCCCTGGTTTTCCGGGGAGCTAAGGGAGATGAAGCACCAGAAAAGACGCCTAGAGAATGGTTGGAGGGCTAACCATTCCAAATCTGACCGGACACTTCTATGATCCTATATCAGGATGTATTTAGTGGTGATAAGGACAGCGAAGCATTCTCACTTCTCCACCCTTATTGCATCCGCAAAAAATCACCCGGCCGCCCTGTTCAGGGTGACCCGCTCCCTTCTTGAGGTTCGGGAGCAGGAGGATCCCTTGCAGGGGCGGGCTGAGGACTTTTCTTGCTTTCTACAGGATAAAATCACTCAGATTCAGGGAGGGTTGGACTCTGACTGGGCTTTTCTGGACAGGGGGGTGGGGGCGGTCTTGGGTGAGACCATCTGGGCTGAGTTCGACCCTGTGACACCAGATGAAGTGGACAGATTGCTGGGTAGCCTTAACGCCACATGTTCATTAGATCCAAGTCCCTCCTGGTTAGTGTTGGCTACCCAGGAGGTGACGCGAGGTTGGTTCCAGGGGATTATTAATACTTCCTTGAGAGAGGGGTTCCTGCCTGCCACTCTGAAAGACGCAGTGGTGAGACCTCTCCTCAAGAAGCCATCCCTGGATCCAGCCTTGTTGTCTAGCTATTGGCCGGTCTCCAACCTTCGTTTTCTAGGCTGTTGAAACTGTGGTGGCACGACACCTTCCTCAGCATCTGGATGAAGCATTGTATCTGGATCCTCTCCAATCAGGCTTCAGGCCCAGTTTCAGCACGGAGACGGCTTTGGTCGCATTGGTTGATGATCTCTGGAAGGCGCGGGACAGGGGTTATTCCTCTGTCCTGTTCCTATTAGATCTCTCAGCGGCTTTCGATACTGTCGACCACAGTATCTTGTTGCAGCAGATGGAGGGGTTAGGAGTGGGAGGCACCATGCTACGGTGGTTCTCCTCCTTCCTCTCCGGCCACTCGCAATTTGTGCTGGGTAGAGGGGGGTAGAGATCGGCCTAGAAGCCCCTAATATGTGGGGTGCCTTAGGGGTCGGAGCTCTCGCCCCTGCTGTTCAACATCTATATGAAGGTGCTGGGTGAGATCATCCATGGCTTTGGGGTGAGTTTTCATCAGTATACTGATGATATGCAGCTGTACATCTCCACCCCAGGCCACCCCAACGAAGCTGTCGAAGTGATGGGCCGTTGCCTGGAGGCCGTGCAGAGTTGGATGGATCAAAACAGGCTCCAGCTCAACCTGGCTAAGACCGAGTGGCTGTGGTTTCCTGTGCCCAGATACAGCCAGCTTATTCCATCACTGGCCGTGTGGGGGGGGGGGAACTTTGTCCCCTGCAGAAGGGGCTCACAACTTGGGTGTCCTCCTGGATGTATGGCTGTCGTTGGATGAGCATATCGCAGCTGTCTCTAGGGGGGGCTTTTATCAGGTCCGTAGGATCGCCCAGTTGCAGCCCTTTCTGGATTGGGGCGCTCTTCGTACAGTCACTTCTGCCCTTGTGACCTCCCGTCTAGGCTATGCCAATGCTCTCTACATGGGGCTCCCCTTGAAGAGCATCTGAAGGCTGCAGGTGGTACAGAATGCTGCCGCGCAGGTAATTGCGGGAGTTCCTCGGAGCTCCCATATTACACCTCTCCTGCGCGAGCTGCATTGGCTTCCTGTGGCCTTTCGGGTGCAATGCAAGGTGTTGGTGCTTACCTTTAAAGCGCTCCATGGCTTGGGACCTGGGTACTTACGGGACCGCCTGTTGCCACCATCGGCCTCCAGCCGACCGGTGCCATCCCAGATTCAGACCATTGCGGACCTCCGGGCCTTCCGGAGTGCACTAAAAACCCATCTATTCCAGCAAGCCAGTCTGGCCTAATACCTAAGGGGTTTTAAATTTTAAAATTGTTTGAATTTTTAAAATTTTAAGTTTTTAACTTTTTGGTTATCTTAATTTTTATTTCAGCCAATCTATTTAATCTGTTTTAATTGTATTTTAACTTTTGTCAATTTTGTTTTTAGAAGGCTGTACACCGCCCCAAGTCCTTCGGGAGAGGGGCGGTATAGAAATTTTGCTATTAAATTAAATTAAATAACGTAAGTATGATGAAAAAGATATGTTTGCAACATATCCCAGTGCTACTGTACCGAATTTGGCCACCTGTGTTGTACTTATGGACTGTTTGTCCTTAAACAGCCACTGAAGATAGGTAGTATCGGAACACCCAGGATACTTAGCAGTTACTGGCAGGATATGTTTTTTCCTAATCTCCATGTAAAAGGAAAATTTAAGGAGCACGAGACTCACAGTCATCACCATTCTGGTTATACAAACTTATAAGACAGCATAGCAGCTTTCATTATTATAAGCACCAATCAATAAAAAAAGATACTTTCATCTATTTAGCTGTTTATATTAAACCCTTTCTCTTTCAATTTCTACATGCGTACTACAGCTAGTACTGTAATAGTTATATAGCCATCAGGATTAATGATCACTATTAGATTTACTGCTATGAGCTTTGATGATGTAGAAATAATAATTTTAATCAAAATAATTCAGAATTACCATAATGCTATTGAAATATATTAACTAGGCCTTAATTTATTGAATATTCCAGCAGAATTATGAATAGGCAACATATAGTACAAAAAGTGTTGTAGTATTATTATATACAGTTAGACATAATGGAGCTGGAAAAACCAAACAAGTTAAAATAGTTTATTTTTCATTAGAATCCACTATATAAATTGCAGCAAACACTTTTTCCCAGCAAACTCCCAATTGCAAGTTCTGCAACTTACACACTTATGTGATTGTTTCAGTCTAACCAAAATATTTATAACTCACAAGACTTCAAAGAGTTTTAATGTATTTATTATCTGTCTCCAAGCACCAAGCAAAAACAATTTTACACCATTTTATTTTGTTTTGTCTGTTATCTGTTAACAGTCAAAATATTTTGTTATTCTTTCCACTGGTGTAATGTTTTTTCCAGCCCATAGATGTCACCTTAGCTCTTTCTCTTCATTATTTCAGCAAATTTTGAAAGTAAAGAAAAAAATAATCCAAAAGTTTATTCCACTGAAATTCATTGCACAAAATTGCAGAAAACAGAAAGGCAAAAAAGACAAAGTTAAACAAATTTTAACATTTTGAAAATAACCAGTCCAATTTTTCCCTTTTCTTTACTTTTACATTTTCCTTCCTTTTATCATTCCCTTTTGTTTGAATCTATCACTAACTCCAAATCTCATTCACCACTATTCTTTTGGTAGAGGGAAAGCCTCCCTTCCTCCTGCTGTTTAGAGTTCTACTTTTCAAAAGTGCTTTCTTGGGGAATTCCACAGTAGAAATTAGAGAAATTAGAGAAACAAATCTCACCAGATACAATATTGCTATAAAGTCCTTACTTCCTGCTTCTTGCTGGTTGTCCGAACCTCGGTCTTGTCATAAGATAACGGAAGTGGCTTTTTGACTTATTAGACATTTTGGGCTACTGGATTATTAATTTTGAGGGGATCTGGTGAGTCTTTTGGATTATAAATACCAACTGACAGAAGATTTTGAGTTATTAACTGCAGCTATAAAGTGGACTGACTTTGTGTATTGACCCGGTGGATAACAAATAAAAATACTGCTGAGAATTGGTTAGAGATTCAGAGAATGGACATCTGATTGGTTTTTTGATTGGTTATCCAACCTATTGGATATGTGGGATACTGTGGTGATTGTGAACTGTTTTGGACTATTTACGCTTTTCCTCATGTTTCTTTTTTCTTTTTCATTAATAATTCAATTGGATGGTCTCTTTTAATATTAGTTGTTGAAATGTCAAGGATTTTAACTAGAATAGGGGGAAAAAGCATCCTCAACACCATCATCAGCCACCTCTTGTCCATCAAATCAAAGATCAATATCATGCTACATGAATGTTAGTAATGATGTTGAAACATTGAAAAAATATGTAATGGCAAGTTAAAGTTGGGAAAATGTAATAAACAGATTACACCTAGATACAACAAGAGAAAATGAATTCCTCCCACATACAAATGACATTCCAGTCTTTATAGGAAACTATAACAAAAAATCACAATGAGATGAAAAATGAAATGGAAGAGATGAAAAATGAGATAGGAGATATAGAAAGGGGTACAGGAGAGGTGAAAAGTATGGGAGAGATATAGGAAAAATACAAAACTTGGTTGAAAAAAATAGCTTGATTGAAACAATAGGGAATTTTCAGCAAATGATAAGAAAAAATAAGCAACAAATTCAGAAAGTGGAGGAAAAATCAGAACAAGCAGAAAAAAGATGGATGAAATAAATCAAAGATTGACCCAAACAAATAAAGAGCTAGAAAATTCAATAATAAGACTGGAAATGGAGAATTATTATTTACAATTTCAGAACATCAAAAAGAAAATGAAGATCTCTAGATATGATAAAAGTTGTTGACAAAGGCTTTGAAGATAAATAAGCAGGAGATGGACAATAAGGTCGATGAAATATTTAGAATACATATGAGCTATGCGATAAGACACAAATTTCCAACAGAAATTGTAAGATTTACTAAAAAATCAACAAGAGATGAAATACTTAAGAAGGCAAGAGATGAACCATTGAAATACAGAGGAAAAGAAATTGTGGTTCTGAAACAGATCCCCAGAAGAGTAAGAGATTTAAGGAGATAATAGCAATTTCTGACTATGAAATTGGTTAAGTATAACATAAATTTTAGGTAGCTGGTACCTCAGTGAATTGGAATGAAAAAAGATATAAACTGGACACACCAGATAAAGCATTACAATTCTATAATTACCATTTCAGTGCAAATGAGGGACAGGAAATAAGAAAAGAAATAAGCATACAACAAGAAAGTGAAGCTGAGAAAATAGAATGAGCAGAATGAGGAGGTACAAGAGCAAAAGACCAGAGAGAAGTAAGAACCACTAGGAGAGTGAGGCCTATATATAAGTGAATGGGATGGAAGATGAAACTAAGATGTTGTCAGTCAACATAAATGGACTGAATTCCCCCATGAAAATGATTTTTTTACATGATTACAAAAATTAAAATTAGATATAATCTGTCCCCAAGAAGTCCATATTAAAAATCAACATAGTAAACTATTGGAATTCCCCAGGATTGGAAAATTATACTTTTCACTAGAACAACAAAAGAAAAGGGGGGTGGTTTTATGTATTAAGGAAACAATAAGCACTAAACAAATTTATATAGATGAAGAAAGGAAAATTTTGATGGTGTAGTTAGTACTAAATCAAAAAAAGATCCTTTTGATAGTAATATATGCACCAAATAACAAACAAGAATTTTACAAAAAGCTATATATTAAAAGATTGAACTTGACTATAAGAATATATATGTGGTAGGAGATTTTAATGCAATTGTAGGAACAAAACTTGACAATAAAAGTAAACTAGATAAAAACAGTAAGGAAGACTCTTCCTGTGACTTTTTTAAAATGGCAGAAGAAACATGTATACAGGATACATGTTAGTATCCGGTCTGGCCTAGTACTATCGGTTGGGTTTTTTTTAATTGGCTTTTAATTGGTTTTTAATTGGCTTTTATTGGTTGGTAATTTTAAATTGTTTCATTTTTAACATTTTCATAATTTGGTTTTAATTGGCCACTGATTTAATTTATTTTAATGGTATTTTAATTGTCATATTTTGCGTTTTTAGTTGGCTGTGCACCGCCCCAAGTCCTTCGGGAGAGGGGACGGTATAGAAATGCTGTT
>JAEANM010025473.1:0-10934 GCA_017656035.1 Myanophis thanlyinensis | reverse complement strand
ATAAATAATATTAAGATAGCACCAGCAAAGGAGGCAGCTGTTGCAACCACTCTGACTGACCCAACCCACCTTCCCCCTTACTTACCTACAAATAACCCCAAATACATCAAATATAACAGAAACACCCTTATTGCTATCACTACCAGCAACCAATATCCATCACCAGCCCCAAATCTGAACTGGCCAGAGGAAATCCTGAGGGAAAACAACAAAGGACACAACAGGTGGAGATCACCTATAGATTGTAATTGCTGCTGGGAGGCCAAGGAAGCAGTGGGGGTCTGTGGCTGCAGCCAGGAGGCTGCCAAAGATCGCCATCTCTGCCAGAGACCCACAGACTGCCAGGAGGAGGCCAATGATGAGGATCACTGGCCAGGAGGCTTACAAAGATTGCAGCCACTGCCAGGAACCTCTGGAGGCTGCCAAAAGCCACTGCTGTTGCCAGATTCCCCCAGAGGCTGCCAAAAGTTGTGGCTGCCACTGGGAACCTCTGGAGGCCACCGAAAACTGCAGCCGCTGTCAAAGAACTCAGGAAGCAGATGGGGACCGTGGCTGTAGCCGGGAGTCCCAGAAGGTCACAAGATTGGGCTGCAGTTGCAGCCAGGAACCACAAGAGGCTGCTGGTGATTGTGGCTGCACTTGCAGCCAGGAGCCACATGAGGTCGCCATAGCTCACGGCTGCAGGTGCAGCTGGTGCCATCTTGTTCTGCACGATGGTCTCAGCGGACTGCCAAATCAACCACTTAGACATCGACCATGGGGAAAATGAGCTAGTGTCAGGAACCAGCTGAGAGTTTGTGCACACTGCACACCTCTGCCTAGCATCCTGCTCACCAAAGTCCAGTCACTAGATAACAAGCTTGATGACCTCAGGGCCAGGGTAAAATTCCATAGAGACATTTGGGACTGCAATCTTTTCTGCTTCACTGAGACTTGGCTGAACCCAGCAGTACAAAATCATGCTATCCAGCTGGCTGAGTTCTTCTCGGTCCACCGCATGGACAGAACACTGGAATCAGGCAAGTCTAGAGAAGGAGGCGTGGGAGAGAAGAATTTCCCTTTCCCTTCTTTTTTGCGGCTTCAAAAAGTTTCTTTGGGGATAACATTAATCTTTAAAATCCAAGTTCCAGGGTATTTTGCATAGATGTTTATCAGTAACTCTGGTCAATCAAGCTTTCTCCTTACCAACTGCCTCCTGCACAATCTTGTCTGGTCGGGTTCTTCTTTGAGGTGGCCATTTCTGACCACCACTGCAACTGCCTTCGGGAAAGGGAAAGCCAGCTGAGGAGGAGATTTGTGGCTCTCCTTGACCCCACTGGCAGATCCCCCCTCTTCACCACCTCTGCGGGATGGCTGTAGCCCTGAAGCCAAATGGCTCGGGACGCTCTGGCAGTGAGCACAGATCAAAACCATGCATGATTGCAGATTCCAACCTGTCTCCAAAGAAACCAAACAGGAAGTCCCTGGAAAGTGTTTTTGCTCTCTGAAGGCCAACACAGATAGAAGAAGCTTCTTTCCACAGGCAATACGGACTCTAAACCAGAAACCACAACAACACTCAAGACTATAATAGGAACCACGACTGTATCTCATTCCTACCTTCCCAACTATTCCTAACTTATTCCTATCCTATCCTCCCATTTTGTCTAGACTACTCTCCTGTCCTACTATCAATCATGGTCACAGGCGGTTGCATAAGCATTTAACTGCATATCGTACCATGTATGATTGTTATGTGACCAATAAAATTTGAATTTGAATTTTAATAACTGACTGAACTGTTTGAATTCTGTTTGGGGGTCATGATGTTAAAACAACAGTAGGTTTTCTCTGAACAGTTCTTTTGTCCTTTCTTATCTAGTTTACTTCTTCTTCGCCTATTTTCTCCCAGCTCAGATGAATAGAACTAATTCATGGCAATTGCATACTAATTTTATTTCTATTTGTCTTCTGAAAAGTGGAAATACAGTAATTAGTCTCCAGTTTGACTAGAAAGCAGACTAGGCAACCTCCTATATATTGAGGCAGTGCACCTTCAGATCCATTTGTGCAGGAATGCTTGTAGTATAAAAACAGGTTACCTAGGTACAAATGAAACCCTAGAGGTCTTATTTTATTATAAATTAAACCAAGAGTGACAATTGGTGGCACTTCAGATGTAATTAGCTGCAAGTATCTGCAACCATAGGTAGCACTGAACACCTCAGTTATTTGCTCTGATTGCTTCATCTAATTTTTATTTGGAGATGCTGTGATAGACTCTCTATTTGGGTGCTCTCAAGATATATTGTAGCTGTAAATCACATTGTGGTAAGCCACTATGTCCAAAATATCTTAAGAAATATTATTCTAGGATTCCACCCAGAATTAAATCTATGGAAACAATGCATTATAATTGACAGAAAGGATGTGTGATCCTTTTACATAATGTATTTAAAGGACTATGGAGGCAGTTCTTTATATTAAGTTCTATGTCAGAAATACTAAACTTAGATTAAAAATATTGATGAATCAAATGAGAAAATTGGAAAGTAGGTTGGATAAACTTGACATCATCCATCAGCAACTTTTTATGCAAGTCCACATTCATTTTTTTGTTTTTTTAATGGTTTCTTTCATCCATTTTAGCAATATAAATTACTGTATGATAGACTGTTCTCAAAGTGTTTGTATTATTCCACATGCCTTTTAGTTAAGTGATAGTCCAATGGCAATTTTCAGAGAAGATGTTTAAGAAGCTTTAATAACCTTTAATAAATGATACTGCAACAATCATTTTGCAGTACTCAAAGTTCATAACTGTCAAAAAGCCTAACTAATTTGTAAACTAAAAAGTATGAGTAAAATTATTAGCATATACCTTCTTGAAAAGTTCCACATTTTGATTTTAAAAAGGATCTCTTTAGTCCTGATATATCTCTAACGTATAAACCATACTCATTAAGATTTAGATACTGTACAAGAAATAATGTTTAATGGTGTTGATCTTATTATAGACATGGTGGTTTACATAGATATAAGATGATATAAAAGCAACAGAAGTAATTTAAAAAGCACAGAATTTTGCAACCATAGCCTAACTATATTATGCAGAAATTAAAAACTAATACAGATTATGTTGTGTCCGCGCATGCGCACACCTTTTACATTACCTAATGCTTTTCCCAGCGTGGGAAAAGCCTGTGATTTGATTGGCTGCAGGTTGACAGCTCTCTAATATAAAAGAGATCTGCCTGCTTGCAGCACGCTATTAGTGATCAGAGCCTCAATAAATACATCGTTGCTTCTACTGTTGATTTGCATCTCATCCTTTACCCACACAACACTGGTGATGAAGGTGTGATTTTAGAAGCAAATCAGACAGAATCGCTAATCAGACTGCACAAGAGCGCTATCAACTACAGCAAAGAAAAAAACCCGTGAAACGAACAACGATGGCTTCAGCAGCTCCATCCCTCATGTTTATTTAATTTATTTATTTATTTCAAACATTTCTATACCGCCCCCCTCCCTAGGGACTCGGGGCGGTGTACAGCCATTTAAAAAGAGATACATAAAAAAGTTAAAAAACAGTTTAAGAAAAAAAATTAAATCCAGGCCCACATTATAAAATAAATTTAAGAATTTAAAAGTCATTTAAAAATTTAAGAGCAAATTTAAGACCCCGCTAAGTATTGGCCAGACCAGCTTGCTGAAATAAGTGGGTTTTTAATGCGTGCCGGAAGGTCCGCAGATCTACAATGGTCTGAATCTCTGGGGGCAGCTCGTTCCATAGGGAGGGTGCAGCCACAGAGAAGGCTCATACCCTCGGGGCTGTCAGACAACATCATCCTGACATTGGAACCCTGAGGAGACCCGCCCTGTGGTAACGCACCGGTCAGCTGGAGGCTGATTGTGGCAACAGGCGGTCCCGTAAGTACCTGGGTCCTAAGCCATGGAGCGCTTTAAAGGTGATCACCAGCAACTTGAATCGCACCCAAAAGGCTACAGGAAGCCAATGCAGCTCGCACAGGATAGGTGTAATATGGGAGCTCCAATGAGCTCCCACGATCACCCATGTAGCCGCATGCTGTACCAACTGCAAACTCCGGATGCTCTTCAAAGGAAGCCCCACGTAGAGAGCATTGGCATAGTCAAGACGGGAGGTCAAGAGGGCAGAAGTGACTGTACGGATAGCATCCCAATCCAGAAAGGGACGCAACTGGAAGATCCTATTGACCTGATAAAAAAAAACCTGGAGACAGCTGCGATATGATCTTCCAACGACAGCCGTGCGTCCAGGAGGACACCCAAGTTGCAAACCCTTTCCGCCGGGGACAAAATCCCCCCCTCACGGCCAGAGATAAAGTAAGCTGACTGTATCTGGGTGCAGGAAACCACAGCCACTCGGTTTTGGCCGGGTTGAGCTGGAGCCTGTTTTGACCCATCCGCATGGCCTCCAGGCAATGTCCCATCACTTCAACGGCCTCGTTGGGGTGGCCTGGGGTGGAGATGTACAGCTGAGTATCATCAGCGTACTGATGAAAACTCACCCCAGAATCACGGATGATCTCACCCAGCGGCTTCACATAAATGTTGAACAGAAGGGGTGAGAGCACCGATCCCTGAGGCACCCCACATACTAGGGGCCTCGAGGCTGATCTCAGCCCCCCTGTCAACACAAATTGAGAGTGGTTAGAGAGGAAGGAGGAGAACCACCGAAACATGGTGCCCCCCACTCCCAACCCCTCCAACCACCGCAACAAGATACTGTAGTTGACAGTATCAAAAGCCGCCGAGAGATCTAATAAGACCAGGACAGAGGCATAACACCTGTCCCGCACCTTCCAGAGATCATCAACCAATGTGACCAAAGCCGTCTCCATGCTGAAACTGGGCCTGAAGCCCGATTGGAGGGGATCCAGGTATAATGCTTCATCCAGATGCTGAGGAAGCTGTCGTGCCACCACTGTCTCAACACCTTCACTAAAAAATGAAGGTTGGAGACTGGTTGATAATTAGACAGCAAGGTTGGGTCCAGGGACGGCTTCTTGAGGAGAGGTCTTACCACTGCCTCTTTCAAGGCAGCAAGCAAGAACCCCTCTCTCAAAGAAGCATTGATAACCCCCTGGAACCAACCTCACGTCACCTCCCGAGTAACTGACACTAGCCAGGAGGGGCACGGATCTAACAAACATGTGGTGGCATTAAGGCTACCCAGCAATCTGTCCAATACATCTGAGGTCACAGGGTCAAACTCAGCCCAGGTAATCTCACCCAAAACCGCCCCCCCCTCCGGTCCAAGAAGCCCAGTCAGAGTCCAACCCTCCCCGAATCTGGGCAATTTTATCCTGCAGGAAACAAGAAAAATCCTTGGCCCACCCTTGCAAGGGATCCTCCCACTCCCCAACCTCAAAGAGGGAGCAGGTCACCCTAAAGAGGGCAGCCAGGTGGTTTCTGCAGATGCAATAAGGGTGGAGAAGTAAGAACGCTTCGCCGTCCTTATCACCACTAAATACGTCCTAATATGGGATCGTAAAAGTGTTCAGTCAGATTCAGAGTGGGTAGACAACCAACCACTCTCTAGGCATCTTTTCTGGCATTTCATCTCTCTAAGCTCTGACCTCCAGAACCCCACTTCACACAAAGAGATTCACAACTGGTCATCTGAGAAACAGTGACTTCCCTCTGATGAAGGTCTTCCTTAATAACCACTGTCAGCCCCCCACCCCTTCCTGGAGCTCTCGGCTGGTGAAACACTCAAAACCCAGGTGGGCATAACTCCACCAGAGGAACATCCCCCTCTGGACCCACCCAGGTCTCGGTAATACCTGCCAGATCCACACCTCCCTCTCGAATAAGATTGTGTATGAGGGGAGCTTTATTTCTAACGGATCTGGCATTACATAACATCAGCCGAAGGCCCAAGGCCCAATGACACCAACCACTCAGGGAACGGGAGGTACCTTGGGGGTCGGAGGACGCAACTGTACATAACCAATGGGCATGCTCCCCGGAATCGATATGGCCCCCTATACCCGCCACAGTTGCCCCTCCCTATGACCGTGCTAATAGATTGCACCTCTCCCTTGTCACAATCTCCCCTTCCTTGAAACGGACCCTCTGCCCCTAAGACCCTCCTGGCGCACCCCACCTCTTACAATCCTAAGAGAGAAACGGGGAGCACATTCCTAGAAAGGTTTGAATTTTTCCTCAATGGAAACAACCTAGAAAAACTTCCAGAGAAGAAGCAATCAGTATTCCTCAATTACTGCGGATCGGAAATCTTAGCAATGGCCATTGCCCTCATATCACCACAGACACTGAAGGAGGTATCATGGTCGACCCTCATGGCAAAACTCCAGGGCCATTATACCCCGCAGCCATCGGAACTGTCCCGCCGGAATGGCTCCTATGAAAGAAATCAAGCAGAAGGATAAACAATCACTGAATTCCTCACTGTGCTACGGACAATAGCAATCCACTGCGACTTTCCAGACTTAGACAGAATGCTGCGGGAAAGATTTGTTTGCGGATTGAGAGGCTACAAACTCAAGCGCTGACTAATGGCAAGAATCTCAATCACCCTCGCAAATGCAATTGAGGAAGCCACGGCAACGGAAGCGGCATACAAGCCCCTTGAAGGCAAGAAATTGACTGCAATCCATCAAGCCACCTGCGAAGACAACACCGGGTTGGACACAACAGAAGATGGCGACATTCACCTGGTCAAACCCACGAGGGGACCTAAGATGGCCACCGAGGGGCAATACACCACATGTGCAGGTTGTGGGGGCAGCCATGCCAGGCAAAACTGCAGATACCTATCTGCAACCTGCAGAAGGTGTAACAAGAAGGGACACCTAGCAAGGGTCTGCAGAGCAAACCTGGGACTGGCATCAAATCAATCCCTGACCCAATCAAGATGGACAGGTCAGTTCAAGAGGGTCCCCACCAGACAGAGAACACCAGAGGAGGGGTATTTCACCATAAGGGCTTGGACAAAACAAACAACCAAAGAGGGAGAGCTATTCTGGAAGCCACGTCGATCAAAAATTCCGGTGACAATCACAATAAACAACCAGGAATGCCACATGGAATTAGACACAGGGTCAGCCATCACATAATGGCCTGGGACACCATCACAAAAAATCATCCCTAGCCTCAACAAGTAGGAACTAAAAAATGCCCCACGATCCTCAAGGACTATTAGGGCAACAGAATTCCAATAGCAGGCTGGGAAGCCATCCCAGTAAGCTATTGAGACTTCCAGGGCACCCTACCACTGATCATCATCCAAGGGAAATTGCCAATCCTACTGGGTCTGTATTGGTTCGACGCCCTGGGCATGGGCATCACCAGAGTTGTCCACAACATCGGAGAAGGAGACAATAGCAAGCTGATTGAGGAATTTCCTGAAGTATTCGATGACCAGCTGGCCAGGTACAAGGGGACCCCTATTTTGTTTTCCCTAGACCCTGCAATAGCCCCCATTAAAATGAAACCATGCAGAGTCCCCTTCGCTCTTAAACCAAGGGTGGATGAACAATTGGACAAATTAATCAAACAAGGTATCCTTGAACCTGTAGATCATGCCACATGGGAAACCCCCATAGTAACTCCGATCAAACCAGATGGCTCGGTTAGAATCTGCACTGACTATAAATGTACTATCAATAAAGCCCTGCAAAACCACGCATACCCAGTCCCAATTGTCCAATACCTATGACACTCCCTGGGCCAAGGAAAAATCTTTGCCAAGCTCAACCGGGCCCAGGCATACCAGCAATTTCCTGTGGACAACCAAAGCACAGACAATCATCACACACCAGGGAGCATTTAAATGTAAAAGACTGCAATTTGGGATTAGCATGGCACCTGGACTGTTCCAATCACTAATGGAATGTATTTTACAGGGAATTTCCGGAGTCATCCCTTACTTCAATGACATCTTAATAGCAGCAGAAAACCAAGATGAACTCAAGATTATGGGCGGTACTACAAAAATTCCGTGAAGCTGGACTAAAAGTCAAAAAAGACAAATGCCACATAGCCATTCCAAAAGTTGAGTTCCTAGGATACCTAATTGATGAAAAAGGCATTTGTGGGTTACAAATGTCAAAATCAAAGCCATCCAGGAGGCACCAATTCTCATGAACAAAATGCAACTACAGGCATTTCTGGGACTGTTAAATTTTTATAATATTTTCCTGCAACACAAGGCAACAGTCGCCGAACCATTACACAGACTACTAGATAAAAAAGCAGTCTGGACTTGGGGAGAAAAAGAAAACACCACCTTCAAAAGGGTCAAAAAATTAATTTCATCGGACAGCCTACTTGTGCAATATAATGAACAACTTCCATCCTATTGACATGCGACACATCCCCCTTTGGCGTCAGAGCCATCCTGAGCCACAAATTCCCAAATGGGCTGGAAGCACTGATTGCATTCCTCTCAAGAACATTATCCCCAGCTGAATGGAATTACAGCCAACTTGATAAAGAGGCACTGGCAGCCGTAGCAGGTATCAAAAAATTTAACGAATACCTCTACAGCAGAAAATTTCACTTAGTGACAGACCACAAACCCCTGCTTGGTATAATTTCAGGGGACAAGCATACCCCCCAAGTTCTATCACCCCACATGACCAGATGGACGGAGTTCCTGGCATCTTACAACTATCAACTAACACACCGACCAGGCACATCCATCTCACATGCAGATGCACTAAGCGGATGCCCACTTCAGAAACACATCGAAGACACAGCCCCAGCACAGCAAATACTTCTGATTGAAACCCTCCCAGATGGCAACAGACATCACCAAAAAAACCAGAGCTGACAAAACCCTATTGGAAATCTACAGGTGGGTCTGCCAAGGGTAGCCAGAAAGACATCCAAAAGGAAAAATAGAGTAATCATCCCCAAACCATTACAACATCGAGTACAGCAAACTCCATGACGGCCACCCAGGAAGAGTGCGCATGAAGACACTAGCAAGGAGTTATGTGTGGTGGCCAAACATCGATGAAGATTTAGAACACTGGGTGAAGTTCTGCCAACCCTGCCAAACATCCCGCCCAGAAGCACCATCAGCCCAACCAACACAATGGGACAGCCCAAAGAGACCGTGGTCACACATCCACATAGACTTTGCGGGTCCCATTCAAGGCTTCATGCTACTAATCATATTGGACGCCTATTCCAAGTGGATTGACGTCCAAAAGATGACTGTCACAACCACAGAAGCAGGCATCGTCAGCCTGAAGTGACTTTTTGCCACCCATGGACTGCCAGATGTACTTGTATCTGACAATGGGCCACAATTCACAGTGGCCTGGTTCAGAGAATATTTGGCCAGCCAGGGGATCAGGCATGCCCTCACGGCGCCCTTTCACCCAGCTAGAAATGGGGCTGTGGAATGGGCTGTGAGGTCAACAAAAGAAGCCTTAAAAAGATGGGACCCAGAGATCTACAGGAAAAAAATCAACAAATTCCTCATCACGCAACACACAATACCCATCACACCCACAGACAGAAGCCCCGCAGAACTTCTTATGGGAAGAAAACTAAGAATTAGCCTCAACAGAATGCATCTGGATCATCTGGACAACCAAACCAAACAAACAGAAATGAACATCAGAACATTCAAACTAGGGGACCCAGTATTCGCCAAAACCTATGAGGGCGACTCATGGATCCCATCCACTGTCACGAGAGCCACCAGCCCTAGGTCATATATACTCTCCCTTGAAGATGGCAGAGAGTGACGGAGGCACATAGATCAACTCCACCACAGACTCAGAGAGACAAACGTGGATCAAGGGATGAGGGAGAGCTGATTGGAAAACCAGCTGGGGGGAAGGCTCCAGACAAAAATCAATGGAGACACAGCAAGAAAACGGCAATGCCCCCAGACGCGAGTCAACAGAGGCTCCAAAGGACAATGAAGAAAATGAAGAAATACCAGTGGTCCTACCTGTGGGCATCAACCAAAGAGTTGAGGCCACACCCACCATCGAGGCTCAGCAGCAGGAGGAGGAGGAAGACAGGAGACACTCCCACAGGCGTCCACTCCCGATGAACATGCAGCTACAATAAGACCGAGCGTGCACAGATTGGAGAGAGAGCATAGGCAGCCAGCTTACCTAAGCGAGTACGCATGTCAGCTTCACAGCTCTCTAAGGTGACACGAGGCTGGTTCCAGGGGATTATTAATGCTTCTTTGAGGGAGGGTTTCTTGCCTGTCGCCTTGAAAGAGGCGGTAGTGAGACCTCTCCTCAAGAAGCCAACCCTAGACCCGGCCTCATTATCTAACTATCAGCCGGTCTCCAACCTTCCTTTCTTAGCGAAGGCTGTTGAGACCATGGTGGCATAACAGCTTCCCCAGCATCTGGATGAAGCTTTGTATTTAGATCCCCTCCAATCGGGCTTCAGGCCTGGTTTCAGCACGGAGACGGCCTTGGTCGCATTGGTGGATGATCTCTGGAGGGCCCAGGACAGGGGTTATTCCTCTGTCCTGGTCCTATTAGACCTCTCAGCGGATTTCGATACTGTCGACCACAGTATCTTACTGCAGCGGCTGGAGGGGTTAGGAGTGGGAGGTACTGTGTTGTGGTGGTTCTCTTCGTTCCTCTCCGGCCACTCGCAGTTTGTGCTGGCAGGGGGCAGAGATCGACCTTGAGGCCCCTAGTGTGTGGGGTGCCCCAGGGGTCAGTGCTCTCCCCGCTGCTGTTTAGCATCTATATGAAACCGCTGGGTGAGATCATCTGTGGTTTTGGGGTGAGTTTCCACCAATACGCTGATGACATGCAACTGTTTATTTTGACCCCAAACTACCCCAATGAGGCCGTTGAAGTGATGGGCCGGTGCTGGGAGGCCGTGCGGAGTTGGATGGGGCTTAACAGACTTCAGCTCAACCCGGCCAAGACCGAGTGGCTGTGCTTTCCTGC
>JAEANM010025472.1:0-10935 GCA_017656035.1 Myanophis thanlyinensis | reverse complement strand
CTTGAGGAAAAATGAAGGAGAGAAATACCTCTCTGAATCATTTCTTTTTCTTTCTTTTTTCCAAAACCCTTACTCTGGGTTAGAGCACCCTAAACTGATGAAATGATCATTTTGTCACAATGGGACAATGAAGTGTTAGTGGATTAAAGAGGTGCTTCTTTTTACACTACCAGAGCCCCTTATTGAGTAGCAGAGGGTAGAATTCAGCACGGAAGATCATTAACTTGAAGTCATTCAGCCAAAGATAATGTTTTGCTCCTTTGCTTTCTTTGTTGCAAAGAGAGTCTTCGTAACTACTGTTCTTAACTTATTCTGAAAAAACAGGGAAAAAATATGTGCTAAAAAATAAAGGCCTTAGATCTTACACAGGACTCAGGCCTAGTTTAATTTTTGCAGAGAAAGTTGAAGGTACTATTAAAAAATATAGCATTAGCACAGTGGGGCCTATGTTGGCCCTGTGCTACTAAAAGGACCCATGGTGAGAGGGGAAACATTGGTGTCAATCACAGAGTAGGACTTGACAAAGGCCCATAATTGGCGTAGGTCCACCTCATACTTCTGTCCCGCTGAGCTTCCAACCCAGACCCGTTCTTGAGCTCCATCGCTAACAAGTAAACAATTTAGCAGGGTTAGAACTCCTGCAGACTGCCCCATCACACGCTTCATTCAGGACTATGATATCCCCCTCCCATGCCAGCACCGCCACACACTCAAATTTACATATACCGTGCAATTTGTGGCAGACGCACCATGTAACAACAAATTTACAACAGGCATACCATGAAAATGGCTGTGTCAATATAACGACAAACAGTGGTAACACCACAGCTGTTGCAAGGCCCTGGACACAAAAGGGAAGAGGGAAACCAAGGGTCATGAAAGGTAGTCATATCTGTGCTTAACCTTGCTCGGTGGGTTTTCACTGTATAGATGATTAATTCACAACTGATATTTTCACACAACCTCTTTAAAATATTCATGAAATGACACCTAACATGAACCTCAAGGCACTGAAAGAAATGGACACCAATCAGATATTGTAACAGTTTGCTCACTTGAAGAGATCCCTCTAATGAATACCACTGAAAATCATTTTCAGTGAAGTCAGGAAGAAAATAATGAAAGGTTAAGGATCATAGACATTTTTTTCAACAAGCCAATTATCATTAAAAGGGCATTTAATTTCTATTTTTTTACTCTGAACAATATATAATACATGTTTTGGATGCTAGCCCCCATAAATTGGCATTCATATTTCTTGTGGTACCTCACATAATTATTCTTAAATTAGAGCAATTATAATGATATAAAGGTTATAGTGATATTACTGCCCAGCCTATTTTCTTTGTGTAGTGTTTTATGCAATTTGATTCCATGTGTGATGCCACTTTTAATGGCCCAAGTACATATTTATAATTAGAGCTCAATCAACAAACTCATATTTTACAACAGAAATGTGTCTGTGCTGGCATTAATAAAATAGCAAAATTGACTTGTACATAGAAATGTTATTGTTTTCTTGATATGCACTTAATCATAATTCAAAGTAAAATTGAGACCAGGGAACAAATATTGGGTAGTAAATTGGAAATCAAGAACATTATTAAAGTGCTGAAATGTGTCTAACAATATAACAGAGTTGGAAGGGACTTTGGAGGTCTTCTAGTCCAACCCACTGCTGAAATGGAAAACTTCAGATAAATGGTTCTTAAAAACTTGGAGTATGCACAGCTTCTAGAGGCAAGTCTCATTTAAAGTTGTTTCAGTATCAATTTCCAATCTGTGATGGAGGGTGAAACTTAATAGGCTTCATATAATGGCACCAAACCAAATATACTAACACTGTACAAAAAAACTTGCTAATGACAATCATTCATCTGATACGGAATGCTAAACACAGCATGAGCAAAAACTACCCACTAACATTTAGGCCTGTTATTTTTAAACAAATTACTAGTGTGTCCAATCAATAGTTGTAAAATAGATGTTGTTTTACATAGCATATAAATATAGCATCTGCATTCTCAATTTCAAGACAAGCATATACAACACCGTAGTAATATCTGAACAAAAAGTTACAACCCTCCCCCATCTATTTCAATCAGAATACATAAAGGTATCATTCTTCCAATGATTTATTTTTCTCTCAAAAAGGCAGGAGGAAAAAAAAACATTACTAAGTAAACATTATAATACTTTTCCAAAATGTTAATATCTTTGACAAAAAGAGGTTATAATGGGTAGTTTTGCAGATAGAATTCATTTGCTGAATGTATTTGCTTATATCTCTATAATGAAGAATTATAGGAAAGTATTTGTGATGCTATATTGTGACACTAAGCTTGTTCACTTACACATATCATTCTGTCAAATGATATGTAGATTAATGTTCATTTTTAAAATGCAATGCTGTGAAGATGTAATTAAGCAAATAAAACAAAGAAAGACTAGAAGGGAAATTATATTATTCTTGCCCTCATGATTTGTAGATTTGTATAAGCAATTTCAGTTTAACAAATTTCTATTCTGTATCTTTTCCATGTATCATACAACCTCCTTTCCTACAATTCCTTAGCCAGTATGACCTCATCAGGCCCAAAATAGAAAATCTTAAATCTGCCTCAGGGCATTCTTCAGGAAACTTCCACTTAACAATACATCAGGAATAGCATGCAAAATTAAAATGGCAGCTGTAGGTTGTGGACTACTGAGAATAGAGTTGTTGTTGCCCAATGTTGCTATTGTTCCTGTTGTTACAATAAATAAATGAGCCAACTGATATAATGGAAGCATAACAGTTAGATTATTTCAGTCATGTATATTGCCATGATTGTGACAACAGACATTCCCAAATAACATATTATTTATATAATCTGCATATGACAGTTTTAATGACTGTAATGAAAGCAATTTGGATCGGGACCATCGTATACTACTTTGAACTAATTAAATACCAACTTTCAAAAATACCACTTCAGATTTTTTTCCCTTTGCTTGTAGTATTTCTTAAAACAACAATACAGAGAACCTTCATTGGTATCAAGAGCAAGTTGCTGGTTTTCCTTTAAATTTATGCTTGATAAATGACCAGATTCTCTGTGGCTGGAAATAATGGGAAGGTGTTTAATATTCCCCAATGCATGCTTTTCTTAATTTTACTTTTTTAAAATTAAGTTTGATAAAGATAGGACCTCAAATAACATTCAAATACAGAACTGTTTCTGACAGTTTTCAATAGAAGGTTCTTCCTGGTTTACTCATGTCTTTAACCAACTCACAGTCTCCATTCAAATTCAAATTCAAATTCAAATTCTTCCTTACAAGATGGAAAATAAAATAAAAACTAACAGTTGAAAATGTAGTGTTTGAACCAATATAAAAATTGTTTTCCTCTATCATAATTTTTATGCATTCATCTTATCAATTATATTTATCAAGTGATGAATAGGTAGGCATATGGGTTCAACATTCTGATATTTTACAAAGAATTGGGAGTAGGGATGTTGCAATCACTTCCTCCATGGTAGCTCCAAAAGCAAATGATCTTGGTCACCATTTGGAGGAAAAATCAAAACAAATAGTCTTCTGTGTTTGTTCTGATGCCTCAACTAGTCTCCAGAAGGGGTCTTCAAAAATAGCTTCAGATGAGGATGAATCTTTCCAT
The DNA here is from genome assembly GCA_017656035.1 of Myanophis thanlyinensis. Lineage (NCBI taxonomy): Eukaryota > Metazoa > Chordata > Lepidosauria > Squamata > Homalopsidae > Myanophis > Myanophis thanlyinensis. The sequence continues at coordinate 7,271 of JAEANM010025472.1, read as the reverse complement.
CTTTTATCTTACTGAGTACTTGGAGTAGTTAGTACAGGTACAGATTAGGTTTGTACAATTCTTTAAATATGAGAACAGTAAAAAAATTGGGGCTAAAATTAAATACTGTATAAAAAACCCAAATGAAAGACAACAGGTGGAATCACCAGGCTTATAATTAACAGTGAAGGATATTGAACTGGTGGGTAGCTTCTGCCTTTTAGGATCAACCATCAAAAGGTCCTTCAGTCAAGAAACATGCCACAGATCAGCATTTGGTGGAGCAGCTATGAAGGTCTTGAAAAAGATATTTAAATGTTGTAATGTATTTATATATAACAAAGATCAGAACAATGCAAACAACGATGTTCCCTGTGGTACTCTTTTCCTATTCTACTTTTACAAAGTTCAGCTTTTTACTTCAGGAAAATAAAAAGCTGAATTTTGCAAAAGTAGGATAGCAAAAGAATTAACATTTTTGAACTATAATTTTGGAAGACACTTCCTAGAACAGGGGTGTCAAATTCAATTTCATTGAGGGCTGCATCAGGGTTGTGTTTGACCTCAGGGGGGCGGAATGTGTATGGCTGGAGTGGGCATGGCCAGCTCAATGTTACTCATTGGGGACGCCTGTGATGGCCCAAGTGCTCTGCCAGAGAAAACTGGCACCCGAGCTCTGTTTTCGGCTGTGACGGCCTCCTACAACCCCCTGCCAGTGAAAACAGAGCTCAGGAGCCCATTTTCTCTGGTAGAGGCACCGCGGGCCAGTCCTTCATTGTTTCCAGGGCAGTTCTGCAGGTCAGATCTGGCCCCCGGACCTTGAATTTGATACTCCTGCCCTAGAATATCACAAACTGCAGAAACAAATGGGTCATTGACCAAATAAACCCAGTGTTCTCAACGATGCACAAATGATCAAGTTCAAATTATCCCATTTTGGATACATTATGTAAAAGACATAACTGTTTGGAGAAGGCTGTAATGTTAGGAAAGGTGAAGGTGAAAAAACAAGGAAAAGGATGTTCAACAGCAAAACAACGTATGTGGGGGCGGGTGGGGGGGTGTAGTCAGATATATGAGAGAGAACCATCACTGAATACATACAATGTTTGATGTTTGTTCAAGTTGGGGACTATGCATTTATGTTTGTGGGCACATGATATATTAATGCTGAAGGAAAGCAATAAAAGTTCCCTATCAGAAGTACTGTTTCCTTCCCATAAATAGCAGCAAGAGAACAATGATTTATAGCAAAGTTGTTGTGAGGAGGAAGAAATTTTATGCCGTGTCCCATGCTCTTTCTGATGATTGCTCTTCTTCTCCTAACACTAGCAGCAGGAAAGAAGCAATTAGTTCCCCTTTGCTTAGTTAATAACGGAGCAGCTTTGACTCAGAGTATAATGTGGGGTCCCATTGATGCCCTAAACTATATAATCCCTTGTACTTTTGTTGCAGTAACAAAGCATATTAGCAAGCCTTATACTACATACTGGTACTCTGCAATATTTTCAGATGGCACTTGCTCTGTCACTATAGACATTCCGACCAGAACATTGTTAAGAGAAGGTTTTACTTGAATTAAATGGGTTAAGATACTGACTGTCTACAGTCTATACAGGAAGCTGCATGGATAGATAATTTGTGCACAATTAAAAAAGATATTTAATATAAAAAGTTGACAGGTCCTGAACAAATCGGAATTATGTACGGATAATGAACGTGTGATTGCATGCTGTATACATACAGTAAATCGCTACTGAGATGATTAAATGGAAGAAGAACAAGTTGAAGAGTGTGTGATAAAATAAGCTAAGAATTTTGGTCCTAATACATCAGTTGGAAAGAATATGGTTAATATTGCTTTCATGTGTAACATGCATCTTCAAAATGAATCCTGTAATATAGTTTCAACATCATATGAAGTGGGAAACTTGCAACAGAACTTAGCTTGTTTTTTTGATTTAATAATGCCACATGATTCAAAGTAGAGTCAGTTATAGGATTAGAAGCTAGAAGAGCATGAGTTCAAGTTCTGCTTTAGGCAAGAAAGCCAGCTAAACATTTTGTACCAGACATACATACATAATCTGGTCCAAAAATAATTCTTAGATGGCTTTCTTGCTTATACAGTGTGTGTGTTTGTGGGTCTGTGTCTGTCTGTCTGTCTATCATCTATATACAGAGAGAGAGAGGGAGGGAGGAGAGAAACAGAGGGGGGAGGGAGGGAGAGAGGGAGAGGGAGACAAACACACACACACACACACAGATCACAAACAACAAAATCACCACTGAAAAGCTCTGTCTGCAGTATTTACCTTCTGGCTGCAAAAGAAAGAGTACATGTAGAAAGTCTTCCAATGAAAATCTTGAAGCACAAATGAGAAAGAATGTTCTACACTCTTAAATGTTTTATTGATTAATATCACTGAAAATATCACTGAAAACAATATGAGAATCAGTACAAGGGAGACTGGCTAGACTAATACACTTAGGTTGTTTAGTCCAGATGTACACTTTGCAACAAGGTTTGAGGAAAACTTAATAGAAATAATTCCCATTGCCTCAATATTTTAAGGAACCTAAAGCTCATCTTCCAAAATATGCCATTTTGAATGGGAGAAAAGTGGAAAGATTATTACACACATGACAATAGCACCATGAATTGAATTTCATTATTTTCATTTAATTGAATTAAATGTACATTTAGCTGTCCTGGTATCACATAGCTTTAGACATATACCGTAACTTTGTCATTTCCAAAAAGTAAAGTAAGGTGGGTTGGTTTTTTTTAAATATTTTGAAAATTAAAAAAAAACATTGTGGCAAAATGTTTTTTCTTACCTGGCTAGAATTCTGTGTAAATAGCTCCTATACTACATAAAGGATAAAACAATATTTTGTAAGGAGATACAAATATACCTGAGTGCTGTGCCATGTCTTTGCCTCCTGTAAGAAATGCCACTTCTACACTCGAACCCAAGTAACATCTGCTCAGTGCAACCAATCAATACTGTCGAAAAAACAGTTCAAAGAATGAAGATCATTAGTAGTGTCAGTTTTACAAGCAGAAGGTAATGACATTAAAGTGAGCAAGGATAATACCCACAAATAGTGGCTTCATTAACCAGTGATTTATCATGATGAAAGACCTGTTTAACCTTTTGATCTCCACATGCTTTCTGATTTTAACAAAAAGCTCTATTATTTTGCCTTGTCAAATGATAATTTGTGGGTTGTTAAAGAGATGTGTGTTCAATTATTCTGAAAAGGACGTATATCCATTTTAGGTTTCACATACAATAATCTCAAATCTGCTATAAAATGAATTCAGTAGTTTGTTATTTATTTTGCCTCTTGCCCAAGGTGATTTATAAGAAGCAAAGCCAGTATCTTAATATCTTATTCTAGTTTGGTGAAATCAGAGAAAGGTTTTTCAATAATATGTGACAAAGTAATACTCATTTTAGGAGAACAGGTTTTAGATTAAACTCTAATCATGAAAACTATTTTTTATATTAGGCTAATTTTTATTAATCTATTTATTTTACTACATCTCTTTCCTGCTTAAATAATTTATTTACTGGAAGAAATATTTTGCCTTTTCTCCGAGTGTGGAAAACAAAAATCTAATTTGTCAGAATGTTAGGTCTGCTTAAAAGACTTAATCATATCATATTTTTTATAGTTAATCATATCATATTTTTCATTAATCAAAAGACTTAATCATATCATATTTTTTACAGTTTAAGTTGAAATAATAACATAATAAAGATGGTCTATAAATTAACAGATTTGACACAATATGCTGAGACCTTGGAGTGTTCTTTCAGGACAGGAAAAAAGGGGGAGGTGGCATCTAAGATTGGCATATATGATGAAGTCTATGAATTAGTTAGATCCACAATAAACGCAGGAAATCTAGTAAACATATTACTACATTTTGCCTTTTTATATTTCAGCTACAGTAATTGCTTTCAGTCACTGACTTCAGGGTCAAATTCCTGTTTAGCAGTCACACTAACAAGAAAAGAAAAAAGATATTGGGAGGGAGTATTGTAGCATACAGTGATGAGAAATTTAATCTTTTTTTTGCCATTACAGTCGCAATGAAAATCTTCTCTGTCACCAAAATGCTTGGGGTGGGGAAGAGAGAATGAAGGCAGATTGAAGGTTTGCTTGAAGTGAAATAGGACACAGATCTGCAAATTATTTGCAAATCCTACAGTTTAATTTTAAATTTATGGGTTGATGTGATGTGATGCAATCACATGATACTTTGCCAGGATTAATCTGCAAAGTATATATTGCTCAGTACAATTCAACATAATTTGAGGCTTCTCTATTCAGCTAGTATCCACCTCAACACATCCCAAGAAGAGTTGAGAGGAAGGAGGAAAAGGGACATGTGAAACTGACACAGAAAGGGAAGTACTGGGGAGTAAACATCATGCTTATAGCTGAGTATATGTAGATAATGCCAATATTTATTTATTAAGAAATTTTATGGCTACTCAGTGCCATAAAATACCTACTCACAGTGTCTCCGGCAGCTTACAGAAAAGTACAAAACCCAAAACCTAGCAACACCAACACACACACACAGTGTGTGTGTGTGTGTGTGTGTGTAAATGTGTGCCTAGCCAAGGTATTTCCTGGGGTTAGAGATTTGTTTATAAGTCTGGAGATGTATTCTGCATTTGAATGTATTCTGTGTTCTGTGCTTTGTGTGATTGTACTGATGGAGGCTCATTCAATTTCCCTGCACACATTGTGCATTGACAATAAAGCTTGAATTGAATTGAAAATCAGCCACTTGATGGGTTCCATATCACTCTGAGGCCAGTTGGCCGAACCGTGTCTTCAGGACCTTCCAAAAGAATGTGATGGCGGAGGGAGGAATCTTATTTCTGCAGGGATGATGTTCCATAGAAATGGAACCACCACGGACAAGGCCCTTCTAAGTTCCACCAGGTATGTTGGGTAGATATAACTGGAAAAGATGGTTCTTCAAATAACCTGGCCCTATGCCATGTAGGGCAGGGGTGGGCAATTATGGCTCCTTCATGACTTGTGGACTTCAACTCCCAGAATTCCTGAGCCAGCTATGCTCAGTACAATTCTATATTCCTGAGCTATGCTGGCTCAGGAATTCTGGGAGTTGAAGTCCACAAATCATGAAGGAGCCATAATTGCCCAGCCCTGATGTAGGGTTTTAAAATGCACACACAAGGGGATGACTACCTGGTGAATCTCTTTACCACTGCTGCTCATTGACAATGGAGTAAAACCACTGCAAAGTGATGTCTCCAACCATCAAACCTCACAGATCGTCAACGGCATTAAAAACTGCTGGAAAGTGTAAAAGACTCAGGAGAGCCACAACGTCTCCATCCCATTCCCAACAGAGGTAATTTACAAGAGCATTTGTTTTCTTCAATGCATCTCAGGATCAAACACAGACTGAACTACCCCTGATTTGTGCTATTTTCCTATGAATCAGATTATTATATCATATGTTAAGCAAAACTATTATTTCATTTATTAGTTGAAAATAGTAAAAAGGCAAAAAATGGATTTGTTTCTCATAAAATATTGGGACACTACTAGAGCTGCCATGTTTTGCTTTTATTTTGATTATTAGATAATCAGATTTGGTAATCTGAAGTGGCAGGAAGCACTAGGAGAAATTAAATCAATCGAGCTTTATGCCATTTTATTTTTATTAAAAAAAAAGAACTTAGAAGAGACTGTTTCTATTTGTCACTTTTTTCACTTGTTCATAATATCAGTAATGAATACTGGAATCTGCTTCTTCCAAATAGCGTATTTTGAAACACACACATGTGTATTATATACACTAGTCTCTGTACTATGCAGTGTATTGTGCATTGATATGTATACATATACTTTTAATAAACTGGAAAGACAAACCATGAACTAACAAAGGCTGCCCTTCCTCTTTTAAATCCCAACTATTTTTTTTCTATCCCTCCTTTTTCCTATTAATTCTGAAAGACATATTTTGCCCACTAAAAGCATGTAAGAAAACAAAGAGACAAACCCTTTGCTCACAACTGTCACCAACTACAGGTCTGATTAAAGTCTAGAAATAAAATCAAAGTGTTTAAAAATCATCTGCAAGATCACCGGACACTGGTACATATCCCCCTTTTTATTAAACTGCATGCACTTTTTTGAAACGCAGCATTAATTTAACAAGATTATTAAATAAACAGCTTACGTGCATTGTAACCACACACCTACAAACAAGTTCAGTTTAAAAACCAGCTTTGCCTTTTCCCTTCCCCCAACCTCTTGACCCTTTTCTGCTTTACAACAAAGGCTTCTCAGCAAAAGAAATTCTTCCTGGTCTGTAAAACAGTTGTGTAAAACTTGAACTGTATAAAAGCCACAGTTGACTGCGTTAATGTAGAACAGTTGGGAGGGTGGGGAAATGAGTGGCAGGTTGGGGCAGGCTATGGCAGTGGTGTCCCTATTCTGTTTCTGGGGCTACTTAGTCACACCACCTGCTCCCCCTATTATTTCAGAAGCAAACCAGTCATGGCAATATGGACAGACGGGTGTTTAGTTTCAATACCTTAGGCTCAGGAGACCAGACAGTTGGAGAGGAAGTTAAGAAAAGACAAATTAAGTGATCAATAAAGATAAGGAGAGCAGTAAAATGGTAGGGACAGCTCAGACACAACAAGGGAGCAAACGTGAGTTTAATAATGCAAATGAGCTGCTGATTTTAACTTTGCAAAACTTTGTGTTCCTCTGTCATAATAGCAGAGCAAGTACTCATATAGACAGAAATGTGGTCCCAGTCACACTCCCAATGTCAGGAGTGTGAAGAAATGGAATTGAGGCTTTGATAAAAGAGAGTATTATAAAGTAACTCTGGCCTTGGAATACTACTAAAGTACCAATGAATCCCTTATGAAATTAGCAGGCCCTTGAGTGTCAGCAATTATATCCTTTCTCCTGTATGTACATTTTAAAGATACACTTGAAATGTATCAATCTTTGTCGCATCGAACTACCTATGAAGGTAATTTGGCCTAAGAGGATCCCAATAGAATGAACAGATGATAGATTCATGTTAACAGGAGACAGTCATTAAATATATCATATCATATCAGATCATATCATATCATATCAATCTGTCTGTCTGTCTGTCTGTGTTTTTTTGTGGAGGTACTTGGTTACCCAAATATGGGAGAGAACAATCCAGTTCCCTTTTTGCCTTTCAGCTCATCTCCAGAGACTATCCAGGCAGAAATTTGTTTAGC
>JAEANM010025471.1:0-10935 GCA_017656035.1 Myanophis thanlyinensis | reverse complement strand
AACACATAAGCTACTGCTAATGTGATCAACAAGTATTTTACCATCTGAGTTAATAATTTACTTCAGAGCACATAATGGTTAGCTTTTAGTTGGGCTGGTTCCTGCTAGTAACTAGTTCGGCGGGCCGCATTAAAAAGCCCAACGGGCCAGATGTGGCCCCCGGGCCGTAGTTTGACCATGTCTGCTCTAATGCAATCTAACTGTCTAAACTCCTCTGACTTTTACCAAATGTCATTTGCAGTTGAACAGTACATAATTTGCTTCTTATAATATTTTACACATTATAATCCTACAATTTCCACCATCAATCGCTGTCCCATTATCTTCTTAAGTCATCTCCTATATTTTGAATAATCAGTATTTGGCATTCCTAAACCTTTCATATTCCAGTCCCACTTAAGATACAATATTCTTACTACTTATGCAATATTTCTTACTACCTTTACAGCCTTCACAGGTGAGTGCATTGTAATGATATCCTGAAGCTTTATCTCCACAGACTACGCACAGCTCTTCTTGCCCTTTTATTCGTAAGGCAGAATGATTCAGCCTGGGTCGTTTCTGTCCAAGGTATCCTCCCCCATCATGATGGGCACCCATACAGGTGGGTTTACTGAGTTCACAATTATTGATGATGTATTGACTATCACTGAATTGAGAGTCCAAGCCATATGAATTGTAATGAGTCTGTGGAGATGGTGTCTGTAATACTGGAGGGAACTGAACAGTTGAATATTGGCAGTAAGGAGCAGCTTGGAAGTCAAGGTCTTGCACCGGATAACTGATATGTTCTGGTAAAATATCTGGATTGTTTTGAAAAAAAGTCACAATTTAGAATTTGGCATGTTTAATTGTAAACTATTGTAATATTTCTACATCTAACTAAAATTTTGCTATTTGATTTTAAAAAACCAACTTCAACATCTGAGTTACATATTTGCCACCCATCTTGTATTCAATGACTCTAATGGTTGAAGTTAACAATATAGAAAACACATCCCAAGATAAAAGTAAAAAAAAGGAAGAAACAGAATGAATGGCATTGTCATTTTATAATGACCAACTTGAAATTAAGCATGTTGCCTAGAATTATTTTCAGTTTTGGAATTGCTTTTAGGAACTTCTGTAGACAATATATCCTTTTCTGAAGAATTTATCTTTAGTTTTGTAGAATTAATGTAAGCTGAATTTTACAGTACAACCATTAATATATTTCCTTTGGAACACTTGCCCCTTAGTAACTGTTCTTGTGGTCATGTAATTAATTTTGCCAGGAACACTGATCTATTGCAGGGCTATGGGAGGAGAAGGAGATTCAATATTCAGTGATTTAAAAAATATAATCCAGGAAGGACCTAAACATTGTCTATCAAGTCTAAATATCTAGATAACAGTGCAGTATTTTATTAAGTACAAAAATGACATTCATAAAAGATTTAAAGAAGAATTAATGCCTTAAAATATTCATCATCTAAATAACCTTCATTATCGATGAATCTTTCTTCAAATTGAATGTGTATGGGGGGTATTTTTGACTCCCTCATATCTAAAATAGCATCCCAAATAACATTTCAATATTCTTCATATATGATCCAGAACATGTATTTAACAATTATATAAATTCTTGTTTTTACTAGAACATTGTTTTATTGGTAATTTCTCTGTATTACTCACCATAATACTGAATTGGCTCACTAAGGCAGTATCCATCAGATACTGTTACAAAGGTATTTGCCATGCTCTGTTCTAATTCCACTGCTTCATTCAATGTGGATATAGTTGTCCTTTCAAACAAAAAAAATCAGACCTGAAGAAAGGGATTGCATTTAATTATTTTAAAGAGCCAAGATTTTGCTGCCAAAATGGAAGATTTCTAGAAGCAATTTATAGAGACAAAATATGCTAAAAAGAAGAAATGGGAAAAGCAATCCTATGAAGGTCTCTAAAGTATATTTTAGTTAACCAAATACATTTGATTAAAATCTTTATCAGGCCTCATTGAAAACTGTTATTCTGTGTAGATTTGTTTTGTGTGTAGATGAACTATGAGGACATAATTTCATTGCAATGTGAGCATTCAGACAACAGAACATGTTGTTTTGTTATATATTGTCTGTAAAAGTTTAAACTAAGTGTCACAAGAAATGTCCATCTGGGTTCAGTTCCAAGTGGGAAGAAAGGCACTGGAAACTTGAAGGCTGATTGGAAAGATGGTTTAATGGTAGACAGGACCAAATGGGTTTTTGGGTCCTGGACAATTGAACACAGGGGGTTGAGAGGGAGAGCTATTTATACCCTCTCCTGAGCTTTGAACTTGAGCTTCCTGTTCCTGTGGCAAGGGCATGTGTTTTATTGGCTGTCAGACTTCCAAGGAGCTATGCAGTCATAGCTGAGGTTGTCTGTGTCTCAGGCTTGGTTGAATCTTGCTGGGTGATGCAATGAAGGGCAAATCCTTTTGTGGCTGAATGGCTTTGCCTTGAAGGATAATCCCATCATCCTGGATCTGAGGTCTTTTGTTTTGTAGATAGACTGGCCCAGTCTTTTGTCTTGTAGATAAGCTGGCATCAAAATATCTGCTGGAGGCAGAGAGTCTTTTGTTTCTGTCTCCAAGAGCATGTTTCTCAATTTCTCATCCAGGGAAATATAAAATTCTGCCTTTTTAATATTTCCAAAATAATTCTTCTTCTAGAAGAGGGGTGGTTGTTAACATTCTACATAAGTATGTTGGAAATATAAATTATGTAATATAACTTATTTTTGTTCCTAAATAAGACCTCCGTTCTACAAAATCCCTTTCTAATAAATTCCCTTCTCAAGTCATGCTTATAGGTTTGGTATTTATGATTATGGGTTTGGTATTTTATGATTCTTGGAAACCTCTACCTCAGAGATTCTGCTGCTAAAATTTTGTAATAAACTTCATACTAATGCTGACATGGGTCATAAGGGTCTCAAATGGAATTGATATTTTATAGTGTAATGTGCCTAGTTTAAAAAAAAACCCAAACAAACAGACCACCCATGACAGTAGTAGCAGATGGACAATTCTACCTCCTCCCACTCTGGTGATGTTATCCAATCTTTAGATACTTGATATTAGCTACCAGAGGGAAAGAAAAGCAGAAAGAATTACCGTAAACATCCTGGTCACAATAGTTTTTAAAATTGCCATAGGAAATGGAAAAAGCCAACACTAGTTCAATCTGGAAGTCAAGAAAATATCCTAGTTAACATTCCTATACTTAGAAAAAAAATCAACATAAATCCTGAAACAAACATAAATGCTAATTATATATACAGAATAGAAAAGAAAAACTGATAAAGGATCATATCTCCAAAATAATTTGGAATTTTGAGGACTGAACAGGAGAAGTTTAGATTTCCTGGTAGCATAGAAGATTCTCTGTTTCAAAGAAAGTTAATTCTCAAACTGGTATCCAAACTTCTCTACTAAGTCCTAAATAATTTGAAATTTACTATATCACATGATGCAAAATATCTGCTACATCTTAAAAATAATTACAGCAAAAGTTTGGATTTTATTCTTTGTATTTTTTTATTCAAGTAATCATTAAAGTCTACAATATTAGATTTCAAATGACCCAGTTAGGATCTGAAATGAAAGAACATGGGCTGGTTTGTGTCAAGATATGAACTCTGTTGGTTGTAAGGAAATAGAGAGTAAGATATTAAATGTAGCATATAATTCTTTATTTGCTTGCTAGTTCTTTTTATTAAAATATTATAATTTGACCATTATCAAAAATATTTCATTGTTGGTTACAGTTCAATAGGTAGAAAAATAGATTAAAGTAAAATACAAATAAACAACACTTTAAAAACTTGAGGCAACTATGATCATTGTACATACAGCAATAGATGTTTTAGGACCTCTAAAATGTTCCAGAAAGTAGACTCATTGGCATATATTATATCAGAATCAGATTTCGAGTCTTCAAGGGCAAAACTACACAAAAGCAATTGCAGCAGTTGAATTTGGCATTAGCAGAGTACTGATTACTGTGTTTGGACATCCCTGTCCAGGAAAACTTGCAGCACCTATGATGAAGTCTTAATGTGACTCAAATTTGCTAAATTAATGTGGGTGAATAAAATAATACATTTCAGTACAACTGCTCAAGTAATTCTAAACTTCTATAGTCTGGCTTTTGTAAGAAAGGAAGGCTTATATGTTTGGTGGAAATTAAAGGAACAAATTGAAGAATTGGGAAATTTTCTCTTAGAGTAGTAAAACAACAGTAAAAGCCCTAAAGGGTAAAGAATAATGTAAAAAGTTGGGAATAGACTGAAAAAAATCTGAAAAAAGAGTCAATTAGGTAATAATAAGAACAACCATGTACAAGATAACAAGTATAGGTATGAACATGAACATAAATGAAGGAAGGAAATACAAACAAGCTATATGCTATGAAGAAATAAGGAGATGCATGTTGGTATATTTTTATTGTTTGGATCACAAAATGTTATTTTAATTTGTCTTTAAGGTAAAGTAAAATGTTGTTACTTTTGCTATCTTTTTTCAAAGATTCAACTGAAAATTTACAAAACATCAGGTATTTTGAGTTTCCAGATTTTTTTCCCCATCGAGCAAAATAGTTAAAAGTAAACAAACAAAAAGAAAGGAGGAAGAAACTAGATGGTATTCAAGTAGTATATCAAGTTGCAGTTTTAGAATATTGGAAAATATACTGACAGGTAAATTGGAAAATGGAGGAAGAGGAAGAGGAAGAGGAGGAAGAGGAGGAGATGATGTTGATGATGCCCTACACCACAAGGCTTGGAATTCTGGGCTTAGAGAATCTGGAACTGTGCCGCCTGTGGTCTGATCTAAGTACAGTACACAAAATTGTCTGCTACAACGTCTTACTTGTCAATGACTATTTTAACTTCAACCACAATAATACACGGGCAAACAATTGTTACAAATTCAAGGTAAACCACTCCAAACTCGATTGCAGAAAATATGACTTCAGCAACAGAGTGGTCAATGCCTGGAATGCTCTACCCAACTCCATTGTCACATCCTCAAACCCTCACAGCTTCAACCTCAAACTGTCTACCGTAGACTTCACCCCATTCCTAAGAAGTCCGTAAAGGGGGCATGCATAAGTGCACCAGCCTGCCTACTGTCTCTGTCTTACTGTCCCCATTTATTTGTATTTCTTTCCTTTGTTTATGTTCATGTTCATACCTATACTTTTTATCTTGTACATGTTTGACAAATAAAATAAATAAATAAAAATGATCATGCTTGGTTGCATTAATGATTGTACATAGATAACTAGAGGAAAAATAAATAATCATTAATTCTCAAATTTAAAAATATAAATCAACTGTTAAATCATTATTTGTAAACCCATTATAGAGAAAAAAGAATTAAAATCAATTAGGCAGATTTTTATTTTAATAAATCCAGGAATTATTTATAATATTGCACCAGTTCCAAAAAGTTAGATTCAAATCACATAAGCTAATGTAATAATAACTATGCTTCCTCCTTTATTTCTAGTGGACAAAATAAAACTTTACTAAAAACATACCTAAAACTGAATTTCATTTAATGACTTTGAATTAACCAAACAATTATTTGCCTCTAGGCTTTTAGTTTTAACAAAATTGCAATTGAATTGACATGTTTAACTTTTGGATTTATTAAGAGTTAAAAAGGTTGAAAAACAGTTCCATGGCATCTGAAACCCTTGTTTATAGATTCTTGAAAGATATTTCTAATTTGTAAGCCTTGCTTCCACAGCCATCTCTTCCCCTCTTCAAGTACAAGATAACAAAAAGTGAAAAGGCATGGCATGGATGGAATGCTCCCACTTGTTATCTGTTTGTAAATATTTGTTTGAAATAGAGGCAACTAGATGAATCATGAAAACTATATCAATAAGATAAACTGATCAGTAGGGCATGAACCAGTTCAACCTGTTTTAATCAGCAAATACACATTTTTAAAAGTTAACATTGTTTGATTTTTGTCTCAAATTAATTTTAAATATAGAATAACTGAACTACACTTTCTCTAAACAACTCATTCACTAATGCAGAGATACAAAGGGAATAATTGTGTCTTCAAATCAATAAATTCTTTCCTCCATAAGATTCTTCTACATTCCTTCATAAGATTCTTCTACTATAGGATTCATGAATTGTGACTTAGAGGTTGGATGTAATCACCACCTTCAGTGCAAATGCCAAAGGCTCTCCAATAGTTGCCAGAAACTATACTTTTAATATGAGTGGAGGAAAATACATAATTATGCAGAGATTAATCAGGGTAGGCATAGTTAATTAATGTAATTAGATTTTTAATTATGTATAAGTTTAATCAAATTTAGGTTTTATCCTGGCTCAGTTTATTTTCATGGGCCCATATATTTTTTGAAATGTGGAACTTGAAATATTACTCAAAAGTCACTTTTATTTTTCAAAATAAAAGGGGGGGGGAATTATGATATGGACAAAAAAATTCTGTCTTTCTTCATCATGATATTAAAAAGAAGGTCAGAATCTTGTTTCCATTATCAACAAACTTTCATACATACAAACCTGGACAAATTGGGTTTTTAACAAATTTTTATTGTGGATTTGGCCTGCTTTCACTAGTAGCTCCTTTTTTTTAAATCAAAACATATATCAGGCTGAAATGATGAAATAGGTACACTGAGTTTCAAGTGTCACTTTGGGAGACTAGTTAAGATGTTATATTTTATTTTGTTGTATTTTAGAGAAATTTTTAATTATGATTTATATTTAAGTTTGAATCACTAATTAAGTCAGCATAGTTCTGGCTTTATATATAATAATAAATGGTTGCTAATTTAAAACAGAAGCAAGTTTACAGATACATTTAATAGCCACACCAGAAGAGAAGGAGATTGATTGAGATTGGTTGGGTAAGTAATTGTAAACCATAGCTGTCCATTTTATTAAAATATAGCCATTATTGTTTAAAGTTTGTGTTTAATTATCAATCTTGACTATCCATTTGTGAAAAAATTGAAGTACCTATAAGCAACCTTTTGCTGAATATCCTGGGAGCAGAATAGATGGTGGAAAGTAGGGAGCTACAATGGGCTTTGTAATTCTTGCATAATCCAGACAGTTTCCATAAGTAGCATGGACAACTTTCAAAGTACAGAATTTTAGATCAATATTTTGCCAGTTAATAAATTTATGCTGTGTTGTAATGGCAATTTGAACAGTTGGCATATTTAACACTGTATAAGTTAACAACTATTTTAAAATAGTTTCTTTTAGTCCATGAAGCAGCATAAAAGTATGCTACAATAATTTACTCTATTACAACAGCTGAGCTCTAATCTTGCTGAATAACAAGTGGTGCATGCTCCTCTTACAAATTTAATGTAAAACAAGTCAAAGCAATTTGTTGATTACCTGCCAGTAGAAAAAAGCATTGCCCTGTTGCTGTTTCTGACGCTGGGCTTAATCTGAGACAGGAAGTAAGTTTTGATAGATTGTTCAACTCATGACTTTAACCCTCTGTAAAATTCTGATCCATGGAATTGATAGAGGTAAATAGGACAAAGTCTTTACCAAAGCCACTGTCTACCCCATACATCACCTGAAGAGTCTACACTATTGGGCAACTTCCATTTACTCAGTTCAATGGAGCACATCCCAGGGGATAAACAATATCCCAGTAAATAGCACTGGGTTGTCTGTGTCACCCAACTCTCGTGGACCATGGGATGGCTAAGCGGGAAGATTCAACTTTCACCCTACTTCTTTTCTACCATCATGGTTTCAAGTCCTGGAAAGAATAGGCAAGAGAAAAGAGTGGGGAAAAAAAAAAAAGCTAGGAAAGCGGGTGGGGGGAGGGGGAATCCCCAAGTGTCATCTTGAAAAACACTCTGAAAGAAAGCAAATTGCAAGGCACCGTGGCACTGTCTTAAACGGAAAGATGTTATCTGATGTTTATGAAGAATTCCCTCAGATAGTACTGCTTACTGTACAAACGGCCTGTTGGGGATTTTTCTTTTTTCATGTCTGTAGCACTCATACATGAGACTACTAGATCCACGGAGTTATGCAGCTTGTATAATTTTTGACTGTTGTTCTTTCGAAGTAATATTTCCATTCTGCATAATATTTTAAATAAATTCACATCTAATTTTTCTCCAATGTTTCTGAGGGGTGCATGGAAGATTTACTTTTGATTTAAAGGCAATGAAAGCTACCACTAAATCCAGTGGCTACATGGAGATATCTCATGCATAGAGTTTTCTTTGTTGAAACCTCTGAGGAGAACAAGTGCCACAGAGTGTCTCTTTCTAGCCCTTATTCTTCTGTAATATAAACTCCAGAAATCAATACTAGAGCAGAATGGAGAAACTGGGAAGAGAACTAAACTGGGAAGGGGAAAGTTGTGAAAAGTTACCTCTTTATCATCAAAGGAAACATTTATTGGCACTTCTATATATAGAAGAAAGCTTCACAAAACAATGGCTTTAAATTTGCTTTAAGTAAAGGTGGAAATGGTTGTGATAAGGGTGTAATTGGATATATTCATGCAGAAGCTTACAAATTAAAGTCTACAAGTTAAATAGCAGGGTCAATTTATTTTCATATAAAAGAAGCAAAATAAAGGAGCTGCTTATTCTATACTAGTTTTAATATTTTAGCATTTAAAAGTAATTAATGTTACTAAAAATCCCATGGCAAAAATTATTTATTTTTTGCAAAGACACTGTGCAGCTGTTAACTATCATAACTGGCAATAAAAATGTAATGCTTGCTTTATTGCACAATGTAGAGCATAGGCCTCATAGGAGACCCCCCAGGGAGTATTTCAGAATGTTTGAATTGACAGTACATTAACATCTATCGTAAATATTTTGACAGTAGTGTCAAAAGGGAAATTTCTTGACCAGAAAGAATTTTAGGAATTTGAACTGAAAGTCTTCCTGCATTTCTGTAGTGCACTTATTTCCTGGGGGAAAAAAATCTAAAGTTGCAAAACCATTAGATTTGGGCAAAAGTTTCAAATCTTGATTTGAATCCTGTTCTAACTCTTTCTTCAGACCCTGATACACAAAAATAACTGAAACTATTGCCGTCATGTAAAAATTTAATTTCACATAGACAACTTTTATTATTTCTAACAGACTTTAAAGTTTTTCAGTACTTTAGCATTAAAGCTTCATAACAAAAACAGAAATATGAAGCAATTGATTAATATGTCATCAATAATGTTTCAGGAACTTGTTATTGTTTTGCATTGTTTAACTACTTTGTTATATTTTCCTTTACATACTACTAAGACTTTTAAAACTTTAAAATATGACTAAAATGAAGATTGCTATTATCAAGATATGTCTTTGGAAATGAATTCCTTTGAAGATTTGTCATTTGAAATGAAGGAAAATCTACATGGAGAATTATCTGTAGAAATGAAATAAATCTGTATGACCTGCCATGCATGGCAACTTCTTTCTCATACACACATACTTGTTGTATTTAATGGTTTGTAGTGATGAGTATTACATACATCAGCATAAGATTTTCTCAAACTTTTGAATATGTAAAAGAGCCTTCAGCAAGCTATATTTTAAAGCAAATATGTTAACAATAAGGAATAAATTAACTGAACACATCCACAACTGTTTCATTCATGACTGTACTACAATACATTTCATATGTGAGATTTCGCTTGCTTTCTCTCCATCTAAATGATTCCCCAGTAGTTTTAGTAAAATAGAAACATTATTTCATCCATTTTATATATCTAAGGATGCTTTCCAGCAGTAGGTTTTATCGAAACTGAATTTGCTGAGAAATATATTTCTCTGCAATCAATAGGATATAAATATAGATATAGACCTCTTCTGTTCACTGATACTATCAAAACCACAGTGATTAATACAGTCATTACAATGCCAAATTTCTATATAGGTACTCCCCCCCCCCATTCTTTAAGTGTTATCACTGTGGAGAAAAGCAATTATCAAAAGTCATCTTTAGAGATAGAAAGTGTAAGCAAATGAAATTAAAGTGCAATGTTCCAGTGAAAATAAATGGGTGTTTTTCTATTTGGAAATTCCAGTCATAATTTAGTTTAGATTACATATATTAGGAAGAATATCACAAAAATATTCCCATTGTAACAATTTTAATGTTTTGTAAATAGAAATAGAAATATTTCTACCATTTTATTTAATATCACAAAATGTGAATGTCTACATGTTGTAGTCCCAAGTTTGTATCTAATAATTCTATTTACCAAGATTAGTTTATGTACTTCATTGTTGGTTTAGAACGGAAAGATGCACCATTTTTCTTTTCAGTGTGTTTAATGAATTTATTGTTAAACATATTAGTATGGTTAGTTTACTAATTCACTCTGTTCCAGAAGATGGAATAGGACAAGCAGAGTAATTGAAAAAGCAACTGAATATCTTATCTTAGAAAACTAGAATGTTCATTATGTCAATATAATATACCTCAATATCCAATTCTCAAATAATAGGAGCCAAGGCAAGTATTCATATGTGGGTGAAAATTAAATATTTCCAGCAGCCTTTTCGTTCAAAGAGAACATAGATAGCGTGCCCAATAAGTAAAATTGAAAATCTTGCTTTTGTAGATAGATAGATAGATAGAGAGAGAGATAGATAGATAGATAGATAAAAGGTACTATAGTCCTGGATCCAATTAAGGCCATTAAAGGTAGTCCTCAACTTATGACCACAGTTGAGCCCAAAATTTAAGTTGTTAAGTTAGTGACCCATTTTGTGACCTTTCCTGTTCCAGTTAAGTGAATTACTGCAGTTGATAGGAGAGGAGAGGGCTGGACTCAGACTGGGCGGCTCTAGATGGGGAGGGAGGGTCGGTCTTGGCAGAGACAGCTTGGGTTGAGTTTGATTCTGTGACCCCAGATGAGGTGGACAG